>DWIC01000037.1:0-19432 GCA_018248135.1 Battus belus
GATTGTATTTACCTTATATGGTCCCTGATCGAAGCCGCAGAAGGACGCTTCCATGGTATAAGAGCGTGCGACTGCTAGATGTCTCCAAACGGTGACACGAGCTGTGCTTTCACGTTCGCGTTCCACACGAAACGAGCAGGACCCCAGCGCGAAGGCGCCCGAAACCCTGTGCATCAGTGCTGGCAACATCTAGATTCAAGTCCAAGCAGTCACTTAAACGAACTCAAATTCTCAAAGGTTTAATAGCTCGATTAGTTTAGCTTGCATAAATAAAATACGAAAAGTCACTATTTAATACATGGTAATATATCGATTAATTAATATCTGTATAACTTTCAGATACATTCATTCAAAATGCGAGGCAGAAATTATAATCTCTTATTAAAAATCTTAAGCGGAAACCATTATTCCTTGTAAAACGTCCACCGTTACTTTTCGCAATTAATAAAAAAATCGCTTTTTCTAATTCTGTTATGCAAATAATTAATGCCTAAAAAGAATCATTTATAACTAGATAAAGTACGTAAAAAGTATTACTTGCATGCGATTTCATGTGGACATACATATGCTGTTTCATTGCCCCCCGTCCGATGCGTCGGCAAATATAACCGCGCAAAACTTGATTTTCCACCCGGTATGCCGTTTTAATGCAATCCATGCAGTGTAATGCTGCTATTTGCAATACTTGCATGGTAACAAAATCGCATGTATATTTACGAGCAATGGCAAGAACACGTCTAATTACCGGCGGTGCGGGTGCAACATAACAGTGCGGGACCGATTCCGAGATGCGCGAGATGTACGATATCTAGGCATGGTGGCTGCATGGCTGCATACAAATGGCGCCATACGGGCGACGGTGTTCGTTACTAAATAGCGTGAATAGCGTGAATAGCGGCGTGCGTTCGCATTTGGTCGTGCAACTCACAAGGTATTTAACGGGTTCGTCGGGCGTTAGTCGGTCGCTGCTGCACCAGCTCTCGGCGGCCGCGCATCCGTAGAAGAACACATTCTTCTTACGCGAGTGTCCGTGGTAGTCGCAAAACACTAAAGGCGGCTTCTTCCATACACGCACCAGATACTCTATTAAACCCTAGAATCAAAAACAATAATTAAATATTGTCTTATACCAAATGTTACAATTCATACATATTTACAAAAAAAAAATTGCTTTTTCTCTAGTAAAGAATAAAGCTGAAGGCATATTTAACATCTGCAGTGTTAAATATTTACATAAAATTATACTGTACAGCATCAGACATATTACAAGAATACGGTGTGTTCAAAAAGTATCGCGACTTTTGTGTATTTTCAAAAATTATTTATTTATTTATGAATATCTACTTTGTCCCCTTTAAAGTAATCCAACTGGGATATTATACACTTGTGCCAACGTTTTTTCCAATCTTCGAAGCACTTCAAAAATCATTTTTTGTATCTTTTTCAGCTCCTCGTCGTCCTTTCAAGGGCCTCTTCAGTTTTGGGAACAAGAAAAAGTCACAGGGGGCCAGATCTGGGGAATGCATCATTAGTGTTGTTTTTGGCCAAGAAGTCGTGTACAAGCAGCGATGTGTGAGCAGGGGCGTTATCGTGGTGCAAAAGCCAATTTTTGTTTTTCCACCATTTCTGGCGGATTATTCCTTATTACCGTTCTACCCTGTGGCAAGAAGTCATGATGCACCACGCCCCTGCAATCGAAGGAAACTGCAAGCAAAACTTCGCCATACTTTTTGGACATACCATGTACATCTCCAGGGTCGTAGTTCAATTAGAGCATAGGTTAATAAGTCTGAAGTTCAGACGCTCGAAATCTTAAGATGGCCTTATGTCTCTGTATCAAAACTTTAAGGACCATGTAGACACATCTTATCTTTTCAGTAATATACATTTCAGTTGCCCCTCTCTAAGTGCACGTAAATTTTTGGTTCGTGTTCATCAAAAAAGTTTGGTTATTTGTACAACATTATAACATCTTTGTATACTGACTCAATAGTCAGTTTTCACCCTTCACAGACCCAATACAGGAAACATATTTTAATTGAATGTGGTCATATTTGAGTAATCCTTTATTTATGTTTTATCTGTGTATTGCGTCACGCCACATCTCTTTCTTTTTCTACGCAATTCTTTTATTTGTGGAAACTGTCTTAATAATGTAGTTATACATAAGTTTTCTGTTCACAAATAAATGAAAAAAAAAGCACTGCCATCTGGATATGTCTTGATTAGAAGAAAAACTTTAATCGTATCTATTAAATCGAATAGTAGAAATATATTGCTGTTCTTGCAAAATTAAACAAATTAGCTCAGAAATATTATGGGCTATGTCAAATTATAATCAAGTGACTGCGAAGTGTTTTCGCTGCTAAGACTAATTACACTCCATGTATGCGCATATTTCTGAATATTTTACTTTTAAAATAAATAAATTTTATCATTAGTACTTATTAACATAATGATTATACCTTTGTGTGGTAGATTGAAGGATGCAAAACGGGGCTCGGCTTGCACCAGCGACGATTTAAATCTTCATTAGTTAAGCCGCATCGATGGCTGGAACAACGCATACACATTATTCGAGACGTCCGGGAAGCTTCCCGATTGACGACTTATCGTCGCGAACAGTCCGCCCGTGTCCATTCAAGTGACATGATCATGGCCCGGGCGACGGCGTTCGCTGGCTCGATATTAACTAAGTGAAAACCATCTACACCAGGGGTGTCAAACTAATAACCTAACTTGAGCCAAATAACAATGCTTAACTTTAGGTGGATTTAAAAAAGAGACAATATTCATAGAACATTGCTTATAATTATTTTTAATGTGACTAGTAAATTGCAATAAATATTATAAAGCTATATTATTGTTTTCGTCCAGACATCTCTTTTCTGATACTGTCTTTCCCATTTAGGGAATAATTTTATTACACGAGACTAATTTTGAAATTGACCCAACAGATATACATTGACGGCCGGGACTATGACACCCCTAATTTACACCGTACAGCTTAGAAAACTTGTAATTATAATAACCTAACGAGATTATGTTTTACTCGCATTTCAAGAAATGCAACCACGTCATGATAGAAATAAGAATTCACAAAATGTGATAAGATTTTAATCAAAATATGATGTATATATATCTATTTATTATACATCATCCTAGTTTAGTTGTCGGTCATTAATAATTTCGAAAATATTTAATTACTGTTGATCTTTTCTACAAGGTTCGCAGGCCTGTATGGTTTTATTCGTTGTAATCAACTGCAAGAGTGTTACAATGAATTTTTTTAAGTGATAGGTTATGTCGCTAAATTCTGGTAGTAAACAGTTTGCAGGACCAGATAATAATAATAAATTTTTATAATTAGAAATACAAATTTTGTAAACGTGTTTTTTTACTAAATTATCTTTAAGTTATTTACACTAAATAACATAAAGATAATATAGTCCAACAGTAATTAAATAGTAAATAAATTGACAGAAAATTGTACAATGTTATACAACCTTTTAACCATTATATATCCTTTATATCATAATATCCTTGATATAAACGGCCTTCCGTCATGGCGAATCATCTTATTTACAACGCAATAAAAGGTTTCAAACGTAGCGGTTAAATTTCACGCGTGACACGACTACGCAGAAAGCAATGCACATATGAAACAATCATTGACTCAAGAACGTATAAGGATGAACGATTGACAAAGGTAGGTTCGACGGGACAATTAAAATGACAAGCTATTAAATGAAATGAATTGCTGGCCACGTAGGATACCGACGCGTTTTGAAACATAAGATGCGGCGAAGTATTATTTATTAGTTTTATATTGCTAATGTATTTTCGTCTGATTTTACATTGTTATCGCTGACATTCGAAGAGCAACACTGACCGTTAGAGAATAATTGTACAAACAATGTAAGAATTTGAGTTCAATCAAAATGCAATAGAACTAGAATTAATCACGATATTTTTTACAACAACACTCAAGATTTCAAACACGTTAGAATTAAGGTTATAATATATAATGCTATCTATGTAACGAAATCCTTCACTTGCTTCGTATTAAGTATATTCAACGGGGATTCACATCATATTTAGTGTTTTAATCGTGAGGCATTTTTACCATGAACACGTTAGGTGATAGACGTAAAATTGTTGATTCGAGGCTACTTTATAATATATACTTAATTTAATCTATCTCTTCCATCAGGTGAATCCGCTTAGATATCATTTTCAGAAGACCCTTCATAAACTGTCTGTCAGTAAAAACATAGGTCTAAATTCTCCTGTAGTTACAATGTGTAGATACAATTATCTCAACGCTAACACTCTGGTCACGCTACGCAAAAGTTTGAACGACATTATTTTTATTATTATATGTGTATAGTGTTTAGTTGTACTATTTGATTACATCTACCATAGGTACGCTTTTATAAGTAAAGAAAATTGCGTTCTAATTCATCACTTAAAAATAAATTGAGACACTTGTAACTGGATTTAATCTGGGTCCGAATATAAATCGCACGAAATAAATTACAACTTCGAAACTTGGCAATCGGTTATTAACCTGCCACGAGTCGATATGCGATGTGTGAGATAATGTATCTTATTAACACATTGTAATACAACTGGTTTAATTGGATGAAAAGCAATAAATTGCAGTTGAAATGCAGAGCGTGTAACTGGAGTCATGCGGTAAGGCGCGGGATGAAGACGAAAAATAAAACAGTTTAAGAACTATGCAACACAAACACGACGACTGCGAGACCTGGACAAAAAAAAAACAATCATCGGACAGATAAAAAATATTAATTCAAATTCTTATTTTATTGGGATAAAAAATCTTAAAGGAAGCATAATGTAGATACAGGATGTGGCTTTAACAATCTTTAATCCACTAATCTTTAATTTAGGAGTTTCGGGCATCATATAATCATCTTATAGGTGGTATTAAGTGTTCGAAAAAAAGCTAAGGGTTTTTTTACCATGCCAGACTAAATCGGTTACAAATTTATTTTCAACGCACGTGGGACACATAAAATAAAATACACAGGAATTTAATTTTTGTTTAGAATTGCACATCGATAGTAGTGTCCACAATTTATTTCCACTTTGCAGTGTGCCTCTTAGTTTAATTAAGATTGTTGCTTTTAGATACATACGATTTATTTTACGATATGGTTAGTAAAGCTCACGTGAACTTTACTTTCCAACATACTTAATATGTAAGAGTCAAAGTTTATTTACAATTAGAATGTACGTCTAAATAAAATGTTAATTGATTATTATAGAAAACGCGTTTAGACATCTTTGAGTGTGCTAAACAGTTGAATAATAAAATGTTTTTAGAGCAAATGTTACGGAAGAAAATATCAGAAAAAAAAAATGTTTTTGTTATTATTTACAGTTATATAGAAAGTCTCATTGCGCCTGCAATCTACAACAAATCACTATGACTCGTTCGTTATTAGAGAGCGATTCTTGTCGTGTACGTGTTCTTCACATAATCGCATTTTGTAGAAATTACACCTATGCTACATAACGGTTAACTATTTTTAAAAACCTGATTGTTCACATATCATTTAAAAGCTTTTTATATAATATCTTACAATTGTGTTATACAAAAAGCGGTGTACGCCATATTATTGTGAGTGTATTTGTTTACATAAGGCAATAAAAAAAGTTGTAGAACATGTCGATAAACTGGTCGAAATACATGGCCGCGTGAAGCGTTTAAGTGCGTTGAAATTACTTGTGAAAAGTTTGATTTAACGATGAAGTACAAACGGTAAGAAACAATGTGTTCGCTCATGGTTTTTTTTTATCATTGACGAGTGGTCGGTGTGCGTCCAATTAGGAGTACAGCGAAGGCACATCATTAGCGGGCAACGCGGACGACGTGGAGGACGCCGTTCGGGCGACGCGGGATATGCGGCCGAGCGGCCAGGACACGGCGTCCCTGCCACGGCCTTCGCCCGCCGACCGGTTGTGCATCTTTTACTCTAATCAGGAGAAAAAAAGCGGCTGCCGCGCGCATGCGCGAACGAAAACGTACAAGAGGGGAGATGCAACCAACCCGTCGTGTTTTATGGACAATTGTTGCAGTACAGCGTGAACATGGCACGCACTACACCCGCGGCAAAAACTATTATTAGAAACACGAGAGACTAGAATCCTTTAAGAATTGTGCACGAATTAAGACAATTCCACAAACGATTAAGTAAATTCCGCTAAAAGCGATCACAATGCGTTCCTATTTTATCCGTCGCTGTATATTACCTTCGCAATTATTGCCAGTGATTTGGCACGTAAAAGGTTTTCTTTGTAAATTAAAGCGCGAATGATAAATCAATCAAGTAAACAACATAAAATAAGCATCGAGATAAATGTACAAGTGCAGTTGGGGCCCTTTGAGGTGTGTTGTGACGACCGCGGCTGGTTCAAGGGTCTGCCCATCTATTTATAGAGCGCGCAGCGCGATGCTATCTCGCCCCGGCCATGCTTTGGCGTCGCACGATCTACACCCGCCCTCGATGCACCCTTCCAAAGAGAGCGTTCGCTCAATAAAATAGACCAAAAAAAGCCATATTACATTTATTCAAGCTATTTATATCACATGTCCATTGTTTGTGGCTCAACTGGAATTAATCACCGGCAGACAATTTAGCCCTGCGCCCGGGATAGTCGTTAAGGTACCGAGCGACCGCGTGTGTTCATTGTATTAGCATGCAGATGAGCGCGCATCGTTATATCGGGATTGTTATATTTCACGGTGTGATCGGCTCTGACGTTAGATGAGTTGGATGAGTCGTCGACGGGCGGGTACTCAGTACGCTCATACGTATGCCGGCCGCGTGCTCTGTTTCCTGTAAGCGCAGTCGAGAGAACGCTTCGATGCGTTGCTACCACGTTTTAGATTCATCCGGAGTAGTCTGCATGTTTATTGTTACAGGAGATGTTAATACGCAGGGGCGCTGCGGAGAGTGGACATCGAGGGGCTGTCTAACGACGCACGCGTGGGCCACAGGTTTCGCCAGCCGCGACGAGTGATTCTGTATTCGAATGGTACGCCGGACACAGGGCGAGTTATTTACGATGGTCGCGAGACAATCGTCCGGTTGCTACGCTCATCCGGTGCCACCGGCGACGCGCTGCCAATACCATGACGTGGCGTCTTTATCAAATGCCTTCCTTTGAAATTAACACACGTTTCTATCTTGTAGAATTATGTTTCAATGGATATTATTATAAGACGTGACGCTTCAAAGTACGCGGAAGTAATAAATATACGTAATTAAATAGATATCTACATAATTACTGGTGAATTGCCCATTCCGGAGGCGGAAGTCAATTAACATTTCAGAGTACTTGATTTATCAATGAAGTACGAGAAGATTTTAAGCGAATTTTACAGAACTTGCGTAAGATAGTGCCGTTTATGGAAGTTTAAAGATATAATGGAAGTTTAAATATAAATATATGAACATCTGTCAGTAATATTTAGTTTTAAGTCCAAAGATATGTAATTGAAAAACATAATTTAAAATATTTTTTCACAAATCTAAATTTCCACAACACATGTACAGAACTGATTCAATACGATAAAAAATTAGCAAAGATGTTTTAATTTATTTTTACAATTATTGACTTACGACTTGATGCACATATAACCTGCATATTATTTTACAGTACTTTAGATTCAAATAACTTAAATATAATTTATAATGTGCTCACATGAGATTACATTTCTCTTGGGTTTCGTTTTTTCTCACTATCGCCACGGTACCTTTAAAAAATTTGAGGTCTTTTCTTATTAACTTAATAAATAAAGTACTCTGAATATGAATGAGTTTGAACTTAAATTTGTTGGGAATCTTTACGATTTAATTGTGGCTGCACACGCGACTTTAAGGACCTGGATGCATACAAGAAATAAAAATGAAAACGTATATAGTTTAATTAGTAGTATATTAATATGGTTCATTTGCTGTCAACGAATATTTGGTATAAACTATTAAAAACAATGTTTTAATATTCATAAAGAGAGTGATAGTGAAAAAATGGGGATTACTACTTATTAAAAGTGATTATTTTCTACTATCCATCCCTGAAAACTTTGTGTTTTTTAAAGTTAATGGCCTGTCGTAACATATTAGAAAAAAAAATGTAAGATATTTGAGAGTGATCACTTTAAACAGTTCGATTGTAAATAGGTGTAAATGTTTTAAAGTTTTGTGCTAACAAATGAGTTTTACATTTACAACTATAGGTTTTACACCAAAAGCCAGGCTTGTTGTTTTATCGGATAGTTTTTTGATACAAACTCAAACGATTAACTTTAACTTTGTAAAGGAGTATCGGGTGAGGCCTGTTCGAGTGCGACGTAAAGACCGTAGTTGCACTAATTGATTATATTTACGGGTTTTAACGGAAGCAGAACATTTCGCTGTGAGGTCAACGACCCCGCCACCCTCGCCGCGACGGTCGCCGACGGAATGCGGCTGCTAAACACCGTATTATACTACAATGTAGATCCACTCCACGTACTGACGTAAAGTAGTTTGTGTAGAAATAAATCATTCGAGATGAAAATCCTAAATCGTTAGGCTTGATTTATGCTTCTTAATATTATAACACAAAAGTATTACCAACAATACTTCATAATCACTTACATTTTTTGTTCATAAATTATAAACCGCATGCTAAATTACATCGTAAATGAGAATTCGGGACTCACAAAATAAATTTTTGTTACATGAATTCATTCTAGTTTTATCAATACAAAGTATTGGTTATGTGTGCAAAAGCTTAAGAAGGTAAATGTATTGCTGCAATTGATATATAGTACACTTTATCCAAAAATCAATGCAGAAAGAATACATAATGTATATGATAATTTATGATGTAATGATATATTGAGAATAAGCGTTTTCAAAATATGTTACTGCCGGAAGTTATTAGCCTTTCATATTACAACAGAATAAAATAACTAATTAGAGTGATTATTTCATGTAGAATGATTGGAAATAGGTATAATTTACATTCACCCCTTTAAAGGTTTTATATCTGTAACTAATTAACTTGTTTATTCTTTCGTATTATTTCGATCTTGAACGATGTATATTTATTAGAATGGATAAATTTAAAACCAAAATACATCATGAAAACAGAACACAATAATAATATAATTTTATTAAATATTTAGTACGAACGATGAACAAAATTTAAACGTTTTAAATGTTATTTTTATTGCTTTTAATAGTTTAAAATGATTATTTAGTTCATTTGATTATTACAAGATTATTGAATAAAACAATGAGAGTTTTATTAATTGTGGGTTTTATTTTTTAATCATTAGAAGTATCTTTGCTGAAGTCATGAAGTTTTTTCTAGCAAGCTAGAATTATGCATAGAGTTGAGTAGAGTTGTGATAACAGTATTTTTATTATATCTCTCAAATATATAATAATATACTATATCTTCTCAAAATAAATTTGAGGCTTGCTCCATAGGCCAGGCCGTTAAAAATTTATTACATACGTTGAGTTTAAACAGGTTCAAAGCGCAGTCTAGTCTGTACAATATGACGACGAAATGAAACCATAAACATTCTGGTATTATTATAAAGAGACCATTAATTAAAATAGATGCGAAACGATAAGTACAAGGCTCGGAGAGCACCGAACATACATAAAGTGGTCAGATAAAGCTGTACACATAAAGTTCGCCGGAGCATTTTATAAACATTCGATAGAGATGTACAGTCACGCGCAATCATTTGTATGTTTGAACAACTTGTAAACTTTAAGGTGCATGCATACCGGAGTTCACATTGTTTCACTTATGAATGTCATTAATATTTACGGCATTTTGGATACGGCAGTTTGGTTTTTTTTAATTAACTAATAAACAATGCCGAGGCCAGTAAGTACGTTTATGAACCTTGTGTTCTTGCGCATACGTATTTGTACGTGATATTAAAGTTTTTGAAGGGTTATACTTTCCTAAGGTTCATCATCATTATTATTTCTGCCGTCCACTGTTGGACATAGGCTTGTTCTATAGATTTTTATCAGGTTCTATTAGAAGCAGTCTATTCAGCATCGTCCTACAACCTCAACAATGTCGTATGTTCATTTTGAAAGGGGATATCTTAGTCGGCGACATAGCGGCTATTCTCGTTTGGCAGGAACGATCTCTTGTTTAAAATTCGATGACGTAGAGATATCTCCAGCATCTCACTATGGTTTGTGCGAAACTTGCCAATGAGGCCCTGTATGGGACATCTCGATTCTGTGCCGTTAGACAATAAATCAAGGTTTGCTGATTTTCTTAAACGTGAAGTTGTTTTTTTAATTGTTTTTATTGTGTGGTAATGAAGAATGATTTAGAAATGTAGAATACCAGCAATGTGGGTGGATCTTTAATCCGTTGTTTTTGAGTAGTGTACGCGAGTGTACGTGACTTCGCGAGTTCGGTGTTCGTGAGGGCCGGGGCCGCGATGAACCTTTGATAAACTGTCATAGACGAGCTCCCCGGCGGACACTTCCGAGCCGATTCCCTACGATTCACTTAATCGGGCCGCATTGTGATTCGTTCACGTGACGCACGACCTTCGTGCACCGCCGATTCCTACGAACGAGTGTTCTTTTCCATTTAACAACTCTATTATTCTGCACGACGTAAACACACGAGGGAATTCTCTTTACGATGATACGATTGGATAGCTTTGTGCGAATGTTTCCATTTTGCTTTTGTTATTATATCTTTGTTATAAAATATTTATTTTATTTGTGATAAAGAGTCTATGTTTTAAATTATTTGTTTACTTCTATTTGTGGTATGCGGAGGAATGCATAGAACGTGCATGCACCTGCACACTTTTAGCAAGATTCAATTATAACACCTTATTTATGGGACACTCGTATCAGTTATAGTTGCGATACGGTTTATACTTCTCACGCTTTATCTTTTGACGGCTGTTGTAATTCGACCGCACTAAGAGAATTTTATTTAAATTTTTCATTATACATATAGTTTAAACGATTAATAAAAAAAACAAGTTTATGAAAAAAGCTTCTTTTTACAGACCTCCTTAATGGTATAAAAGCTAAGCATATTTCACTAGTGCGAAGGCATATGCCGATTTTGTTTTGACCTATGCCATTCACATCCGTTATCATAAATGTTTACATAAACTTAAACAGCTTGAGATTTTACTACATAATACATTGTCACAGTGTTATAAAAGTTATGATTTTTTTTAATATGTCATAACAACCAATGGCTACGTCCAACAAAGATGAAAGAGCTTTATTATTTTTCGTCATCAGTTTATTCGTAAAAAAGCGAGCGATTGAGTGCATTTCACCGCAGTTTTTATTTACCTCGGTGTATATTCAATTTCATGTTATATTATAACCAAATATGGCGGAGCTTTCGGGTCGTTTAATACTATTTTCGGCGCGCAAGTCGCGGTTGGTCGATGACAGCGATGACTGGCCGACGGATGTCGTTGACTCCGCGCACGGCGGTCCGCTGTGATGCAAGAGGCATCACGTCTGGTATTCGCGTGATACTTATTTGTTGATCTCTGTACATCACCCGAGACAAAGCTGAAGCTTGAATCACATACGATCTTAAGCTTCCCCGACTTTTAGTCGACCAAAAATATGATGATATCTTTAAGTATTTACATACTGGAATTTGATGTTATTGCGTCATACCCGGACGGAGTTTCCTTAAATCAACAAAACTTTAAAGACTTTATTAAATATTAGCAGTCACTCTTCCATATTCCTTGGTTCGCCTTGTCTTTTGCAATTTAAATTTCATTAAATATATTCTTAGTAATTTATATGCAACGACACAATAACTCCTGGCAGTATAGTCTGCAGGGACAGGTAGTAAACAATAATTAATTTTAATATGAAGTAATTCGAATTTTGATAAACGTTATTTTTATTATTTGTGAAGCATTGGTTTTAGATAGGGTGTACCATATATAATTAGCTGTACATTCGCTCCTTCAAAACTTTTCCACATAATAATCACTATCTATGATGATAACATTTCGTTGCGTAGGTGTGTCACTAATTTTGGTTACATGTTCAACAAATTCTATGATTCTATTTATTGTTGTTCTACAAATGCCGTTTTATTGAATTGGAATTGAACTCGGGACCTGCAAGCCTGCGGCGCGGCGAGAGACCACCGCGCCGCCGTGCAAACCGCCATTATGAACCTCGCACTCCTTGCCATCATATTTCATTAACCGGCTCTATTCGCTTCGCATTATTTATGGCTGCTTAGTTTTGTCCAAGAATACTCTGAAAGTCGTAGCACGATTTTAATAGACCGGCGGCAGCGGAATAATAAGGACATCTGAATAGGATTACCGAGGTCAAAGCTGCTTTTCCTTCATTTGTGGCTTTATAATGCTCTTGCAATTTAAATTAAATTTTAAACTTCAAATTCAAGTATTCAAGTAGGTATCTAGTCACACTTTTGAATCGTCAATTATTTCAACATTTTATTCTACTGAGAATAGCCAGCCAGTAACTCTACAAAACTTTTTAAAATGAAATTTAACAATGAACGATTTATACTTAATGTCAACCATATACACCAATCAGTTTATACGATTCGATCAATATAAACCTTTGAATGCTCTAATAACTTTTTTTTAATAATACAATTTTAAATTAGTAAAAAAAGATCTAATCGAAACAATTTAAATTAAAATAATGCGAAATGGTTATCTTCTATCTCTGAATAATAATAAACAAATAATCGTAATATAATATCATAAAAAGTAACAAAATTCTTACACTTGATAATACCAAATATGATTACTTTGCTTTTTTAAATTTATTTTAATTTAATATTAGTTTTATTTTTCTAATAATCTTAACCACACACGTTAAATTACTGACTTATTAAACTTAATTACTTCACTTGCAACATATTTAGAGAAAGAAATTGGATTTTCGTATGTGCAATAAGAAAGCTATGCTTTAAAAAAAAAACAATGAGATTTAATCCAGAGTTAAAAATACAAAATAAAAACATAAGCCGACTTGTATAACGTACGAGTAGTGATGTCAGTTTCGTATATTTTTTACTCTTTCCTATTTTTATGCAGCCATTTTTAAATTGAGATTCATTTCTTTCGAGCATGCGATTTGTTACGCGTTTAACTCGTGTCTTTCGTTGTAAAGGTGTGCGTTTGTTGTGGTCGTTTTGCGACGTTGGCTGTGTCGGGAGGAGGCGGGAGGCTGCCGAGTTTCCCGGAAGGTCCTGACTGCAATTTTAATTGCTGGGCGTTGATGGGCCCATCCTTTGAACATAACTCAAAGTGAGAGCGCTGCGGTCACCGTCTAATATTCGCGTACCTGTTGACGATAGATATAGGAAAGCATCTTTCTTAGACTTATGACATTTCCTCTACATAATCTAACATTGACGACTCATTGTTGTTTGTTGAAGACACTTTGTTTCTGAAGTATATATTTAACATAAAGGTTTAAACCATTTTCTTTGTCAATACTTTGCACACGTTTTCATTATTTTGTATAAGTACATTTACATTTGCTAGTTCGTTAAAGATTTTTTGTTTTTCATAAACAATATACGCGTTAGTTTTAAAAGTAAAAATCGATTACATTAAATGAGTTTTGGTGCTGGATCTACTAATATTATTTTTTAGCAGAATTCACTTCGTACAAAATTTTGGCAAGATGTTAGTTTATAGTTACATAAAGTCAATAAATGAGGACATTTTTTTTAGTTCTACTAATGACATCAACCGGTGAAGCAAACAACAAAAATAGCTATTACATGAACGGCAAAAACAGACAGACAGAACCCACAACAATCAGGCGATAATAGTCAAACGTTTATAGTTATTACAGTAACAGTTTCATTTACTCTGATGGAGACACCGCAAGCCTTTGTAAAGCAATCCCAGGGGAATCCGGAAAGCGATAGAACAAATGCTGGCAAAGCTAATTGTGCAATTGAGCTTTGGCTACGCTACACTGCTGCGAACATCGACGACGGTCATTTTCCCATGCCGACATTTTCTGCACGTATACTTTTCCTGGACAATAATGTAACGAGGGACACTTTTTATAACGGTTCATAATTATTTTTGTATCTGGGAATGACGTCACGCTTCGCCTACAAATCTACGACAGAAATAATCAGCAGTGTGGAAAGTTTCAAGTAGTTTATTATTAGTTGGCAGTACTTAATTTCTGTTATCATAAACTGTACACGAACTGTAAATTTTTTTTGTTATTGTTATTCCGTTATTAATATGAGCCTAGAAATATTTGAAAAATGTCGAATATACTTCAAAAAGAACGAGATGTTTTTGAACTCTAGTCAGACAAAATAATACGTTATGCCGAAAATTGCGAATAACGCGCCAACATCGTTAAAAATATTATTGTTAATACTTTCCGTAAATAATAACAATTGAAACTTGGAATGATAAACAAAAGTCATATAAACAATAAGTGAAATTTTTTTAATCGCTTTTATTTTTTTACTTCACTTAACCTCCTGTTTTCTAAATGTTTTTACCTGTTATTCCACAGTCGGTAATACAATCTTGTGGAATAACCGTAAATAAGCTTTTCTGTAAATACAGTGTTATGGTTAACGTGATTACAACTCAGGTTTACCTACACTTTTAACTACAACTTGTTGCTGTTAATTCTGCGATGGATTACAGGTGTTAACATGCATGTGTATTTGATGAATAAATTATAGGAACATATTACTGTTGGTGTTTTACTTTCACTGATATGGACACTGTAATCGCGTTGATAAAAACAGACCGTTTTTATTTATGAATTTTAAATGACATTGCATTACAAATATAAAAAAATTTGTTAAAAAAAATTAAAAACACGTACTTGTTATTATAGGAAATAACGAATTCAATTATCGTGCTTTTGCGTTACTAATGATCGAATATCTAACAAACATAAAAAAAACAGATACGCCGTTTTTGGCCAGGATAAGAATCAGAATTTCATCTTCACCTTTTCAGCCCATAAGGGCGTAGACTCATCTCCAAGATATCTATACCATAATCGCCATGCTTAACAGGCCTGTTGACGATTGCAGTGTGGTATTATAGTACGAAGAGGCCGCAGTTACTCATTCTCTGGAAACTTGTGTTTGTGACTCGTGGTAATCCTAAATAATTAATGTACAAAGCGTGAATCGTATAAGATTGTATTTAGGGAATTGAATCCACGACCTACGATTGCACTCTCAGTCCTTACCACTGGGTTACCACTGAGTTTATTTTAATGGCATTTCAATTAGTCAATTTCACCGAAAAACTTTTAAAGATTTTATACTCAAAATAGACAAATTAATATTATTTTACTTGGCTTTTTAATCCCTGATCCTCTTATCTCTACTGTATTCCTAATAGTGCAAGAAGGATAATTTAAAAATGAGCACAAATTGAATTTGTTATGTCTCTGATATAAATCCTAATATAGTGTAAAGGAATTTTTAAATGATAATAAAAATTCCAATCCGTTAAAACAGTAGTTTGTAGCGGCCCGTGCCGAGGCCCCTTTGGGAACCCTAGCCTTTGCTACCTTAAAAGAGGTCTTAGGCTGGGCGCACTCTGCGCCCTGCCACATCGAAACCGCGGAATCTGTAAATGCCACTTTGTCCAAGTGTGAGACCGATCAAAAAAACAATTAAAATTGAGAATGAATTACTCTGCTAAGTTTTTTTAAAGTGACTACAAAGAACCCGGATCATTTTGTTAATACGAGATATCTTTTCAGATCAGGGCATTTGAAACTCTAGTAGCTTTGAATTGAAGGATACCATTATAGAAGGACGCTCAATTTAATTGTGGTTTCTACCAAATTCTGCTCTTCTCGTATTCTTTTCGTGATGAACACAAGTGGCCACTATAAATGTTCCTAGTGTAATATTTAAAAATTCGTATAATTACCTACTAATAATACGAATAAACAGATATAACACTTGTTAATGTAAAACGGCAATCTGATATAACATTACATGTTAATAAGAAAAAGAATAAAAAAGCAAAAAGAAGCTTGAAAAAACAAATCGTTATTGTTTATAGGTGTTAAAATTGTAAAGGTGAGAATATAGAGGCCATTTCCCGTCAATTATTGTAAAGAAATGTATAAAAAATAATCAAATAAAAATAAGAAAAAGCATTTTCAAAATTCGGATTATTATAATATTTTTCTCTTTTTATTATTAGTCTGTGCAGCTTTCGTAGTGCAAGAAATTATTAGTCTGTGAAGTAATAATTTAATATAGAGTAATTGAAAATAAAGGTATAATCTTTAAAGTTTTTGCTCACAAATTATTAATGCTTAACCTTCTTCATACCCTTCAAAACATGTACACATAAATTATAAATCATTCTGTACGTATAAAATGGATGAAAATTTATTTAAAATTTAAAATCTTTCACGAAGAAGGTGCATAAAATTTTAGATTAAAGAAAATTATTTATCACTTTAGTTACAGTTGAATAAATTCATATTACGCGTACATGGAGCGATTAAAAATCTAAAGTGCGACAGGTTTTTTAATAGCTGCGTCGAATAAATACACGTGTATAGGTAGAAGCGCCCGCCAATATTTACACTGTCAACACAGATAACAAAGAACCACATCGATTGATGCTAAACACGACTCACAAACAAAGCACTTACAAAATACATAAAAGAAAATATTTTTTTTATACAATTCCATTGTCATGGAATAGTAACACTTAAGTTCCGTTAAATAAGAGTTTAAATATTATAGTGGGCTCCAGTGACGGTTCGTGAGAAAACAACAATCACCAGTACGGATGAGCTTCTCCGATTGGATTTATGATATTTCAAAATCACGCTGGCAACCTTGAACCCTAAAGAAGGTAAATCACACGTCATGATAACTTTTTTCGACGGCTGTAAAAGGAGTTATATTGCGCTCAGGGACTCGCGAGAATTGTGTAGATTGTATTGTGTATTATTTTTTAAGGTATGTTTGGCATTGCTTATGATATATGACTCATTATACTTTCCTCACACTGTAGTCGGATTATCAGTAAATATTTTATTTTATTATTCTTGTTAAACGGCTGTTGCTATATGAAAAAATAAAAACAATGGCGTAATAAACTTTATTTATAATTTAACTTCTATGTCAATAAATTCGTAAGTCGCATACGAATTTATTGACATAGAAGTTGATTTACTATTATAAATCCAATCATTTTAAATAACCACTTTTAATAACCTAAATTATGATTCATCGTTCGAGATTG
The DNA here is from genome assembly GCA_018248135.1 of Battus belus. NCBI lineage: Eukaryota > Metazoa > Arthropoda > Insecta > Lepidoptera > Papilionidae > Battus > Battus belus. The sequence goes on from DWIC01000037.1 coordinate 17,336, forward strand.
AATTAGTAACGAGGAGATTACGCACTAAAGTAACCGACATAGCCCAGTGGTGGATTGACGTATCGATAGACGCGCCAGAAGACTTGTTGGTGACAAAACGCTCACGGCGGGTCAAGCAAAACTTCGCGATATTTTTTGACCATATCGTATATGTTTATATACTTGAATCAAAAATTGCTTGTAAAATTCGTGTTCGAAATTGTTTGAAGTAAAATTAAAAAGACACCATATTAATTTTGAAATTAACGTTTATAGCTTATACTTTGAGCTTATAAAAATAATGTTCAAATAAAAAGGTATTTAGCATGATGCTGCCAAACCGTCTGTTTAATAGCAAGTCCAAGCAAAGACCTAAAATTAATTGCTCAATTAATTTGGAGCAGACAAGCCCATAACATGGCATCGGCAGCAGATCGCGTCAAGAGTTATGGAACATTTATAACGACTAAAAAACGGACATTACACGATCACAACGCGTTGTTACTTTAATAGGATTTTTAATGTGTTTAATCAACTATAAATAGGTTATTACAATGTTAAGCCGGCTTTAGGGTCTAGCGTGTTGAAAATACTGATTTCGCTAAACGCGATCGTGATTAGGGGTTGTTGGATTGGGCATCCAGGGAAATTATAGGTGGTATTGGGGCGTACCCGTGGCCCATACTAACGTCCTGACACCTCGCCCATGTGCGCTGTGCCCTCACCGATTATAACGGGAAAAGACTTAGGGCTTTCATTGCATTAATCCGATACACAACAAGTAGGTGACTAGTTTATGGATGTAGCGATTAAAAATACATGACAACTACATTCTATTTCAGTACAGGTTGGTTATTTTGAAATAAACCCGCAAAGTATATGCGAGATGTCTTTTTGATGATTAAACTTTATTTAATTAAATAATTTAAAAAGTCTATGAACCACATTCTACTGTTTTTGAACAACAACTTGCTATTACAATTAATCCCCATCTACGAATGTCTTCGAGTGTATGTAATCCTTTGTGAACGGTGACGGAGAGCACTTATTCACTCAAAGAAACGGGTATTCAATATTCCGATACTACGCATCTTTTGTTTCTTTTATTCGGATTTAAATAAATTTTAAAGATTAACATTTATATAAAGAATAATCACGACAACTCTCGAAGTACTTTTTGGATTATATTTCATTTATCGACTATAAGTTTTAGATTAGCGTTAAATAAAAAAACATCTATTTTTAAACTCTTAATTATGTAAAAAAGGGCCAGTATATTTTTTGGGCCGTTTAAAAAAATAATAGACTTTATGTAATAACACCCAAAACTAGCAGAGCTGGTCACGCGAAACAGGTAGGGGACAGATACTTGGGTTATAAGAAAAGTGCACAACCACCTTTACACAGCCCTGTTTCGCAGCCAATCTCCCGACCTGTAATTGCTTAAACACATAACTACTAATGTCACGTCGACAATAAGATAGATCAGCACCGCTGGTCTATATACTGGGATGCAGTTATAGCGTTATTAAATAAACAAGCTGGTACGAACAAGGGTCAGTATTATAAAATAAAGGATAATTTGAAATAATATCGGGTGCTCTGAAATATATAAAAACAAAGAGTTTCAATGGAGTAACATTTACGGCCATATCGTTTATGTTTTTTGCATTAACCAGTCTATTTATGGTAAGGTTAAAGCACTGATAATGCTTCTTGAAATCTCTTTTGAGATAATTCACATTAACATGCAAATTAATGCCGAATAAATATTAGTTGTAGCGTGGTAAGAAAAAACAAGATTTTTGTCTTAAATCTCAGCCATTTTGTATAGACATAACTAAGTCATTTGTACTCGTACACTACATTGTATAATTTAATTATATTTCTCTGTTTAAGTAAAAAGATGTTGACAGTTGCAACACTGTTTATTACTAGGACAGTGGTCAGAACAAAGAATTAAGTAAAGCGAAATTGTAATTTTAAATACGTAGATAACAATTTTCTTAACATTTTAAGGAAATATTCTCTTAACATAATAGATAAAGCTTTCAATTCTTTAAGTTTTGTACGCGGTGTACTAAACATATATAGTATGATACGCGAAATAACTAGTTC
>DWIC01000038.1:0-19131 GCA_018248135.1 Battus belus
ATCCTATAGTACTCGTATATTTAACAATGCGTTAATAACGTCTTAAAAGCATTCTTAAATATTTATATTTACACAGTAATCAAAGAGCCCAATTTTTTTTTAACTGTCGGTCCGTGTTTCCGTACGACCGGAATAACGGTCCCTTTGTTGGATATCCGGACAGGCTTCCGGTATTATCTATAGTTCGGGAGCGATTGCCGACTTATTTAGGGAGCAAATATATTAACTGGGTCAAGGCCTGTCCGTTTCTGAATGAGTAAAAATTAACGACCGTTAGCTTGAATTAAGAGTAATTACCAGAGTACTAGTACTACATACGTTGGAGTTGTTTTTTTTCTCGCTTACACAAGTGGTATTCGGAACACATCCATGCGGCGCATGATAGAGCGCATGTTGTATGTACAATTACGAGAATCACTGGGTGTCAGCTTGGGGTTCGCGTTGCTTTCAATAGTATGATGAATACTTTATTAGGTGCTTACGATGGTGTGCGGACTATCTTGTTCGCACTTATTGTGAATAACACATTTAAGTTTCTTTTTCATTCATAGTTTAGATATTATTTATAAAAGATTATACTTTCGCAACGTGGTCTATTTATCTAACTGATTTGTGGTAATTTAGGCGGTCTACAAAAATTTAATCCTTTTCACTTAAAAGTACTAAGTCCCAGTTTCACGTCCTATTTTAAAAAACTTTTGTTCCCCCTTATAGCTAAAAGATCGCATGATACATTGCTGCACTTAAAATTAGACATCTGTCCGATAAGCTATAGTTTTTTAATGCTTTTAAGTCTCGAAGAAGGTTTCTTAATCTTAAAATTATTAGGGAAATAGTAAATAAACAACTGTAATTTTTTCTATGTAAACATATAAAATGGTAACAAACATTTGCTGCCAACAAAAACCAAAAAAAAATTGTTAAAATACAAACTTTTTAAACGAGTCATTGTTTATTATTTATGTAATACTTTAAATCGATAAAAATCTATAACAAAACGAAAAGTGATCATTGTTTAATCCGCAATATTTTTTTTGTTTGTGACTGACTTTTTGACAGCACGAAATCTGTCAGGGTAGCTATTTATGAAAATTGTCAAATGCAATATTCTATTATTACATTTTTTATTAGTAATATCGTACATAAAAATCATAATAACTCAAGAAGTTAATAATAAAGGCGGTAGTGTTCATTATTAAGATGTATTTAATATTAAGGAGCATATGAGCACGGTTCTCCGAGACGGAGATAGATGTGTCACGTTCTAGGAACTGCTTATTTAGGATTTCAGCGCGCGGGACGCATCATGTTTGAGTATAAATACCAAACTTATTTAGTGTACGTTTTGTTAACAGAAATTATGACTTAAAACTTTATCCGGTGCTTATATATACGTGACACGAGCTCTTAGTTCATATTTTATTCCAAAAAGGTTAAAGAATGAAAGTTAAGAAATAATATAAAATTGTTTTTAATATTTATTTAGGTATTTCGATCTTTGATCAGTGATATTGTTTAGCCACAGAATTAACTGAAATATTTTCTTGTATAAATTAACAAGTTTTCTTCTATATGTTACGTTCTCTTGTCATGTCGTAGATATATCGTCATAACCACGTTTTTCAATCGCTCAAATGTTATAAATTAGTTATAACATTCGAGCATTATAAAAAGATTCTCAAAAAATGGTTTTGTAATGGACTTTTAAAATACACGCAGGTTATTTTCTCTATTGCGTGTATATAAATTTCATATTTTATTAAGATCTTTCTAGTTTTTATTTTCAATATTGTAGTTCAATTATTTGCCTGCTCATTTTGTCAATTGTTTTATTGTACTTATAAATTATAAAACATACACAAACGATACATGATATATTTAAAAGAGCTGTGTCACTACTTTTGTATAATTTATATTTTGAACTGTAGCATTATTTAAACTGCATGGATAAAAACGTAATGTATAAGCCGCTAGAAAACTATAAATTAAAGAAGTAGATCATCTACTAGAAAACTATAAATTAAAGAAGTAGATCATCTACTAGAAAACTATAAATTAAAGAAGTAGATCATCTAAAATGATTCGCAAGTGTACCATTAGCCGCAATAGAGAGCAATAAAATGACGTGGGAGTTTGTTCTTTCGGGATTAGGAAAGGGGAGGGTTTCATTGTGCGGCGCTGCGGCGTGCCGCGTCCCGGATGCGTTTCCGGTGCATGCATCACCGGCGCGGAACGGCCCTTCCGCTCCAACCCTCCGCCTCGTTTATGGAATTCAATGAATGAGATTCTGCCACCGTTTCAAAAATAAGCTTATAACACTAAGTGTTAGTTTACATAAAGTTGATTCATCCTTTTGTGGAAAAGTTAGAATGTCCTGCCCTAGCCGAGGCTCCCCAGGAAACCCACCAGCTTCGCTACTTTAAAAGAGATGTTAGATCAAACAAAAAAAAACCGCTTGGGCAGTAGTGTAAGTCATATCAAAAAAATCTATAATAATATGCCTAAATAAATTTTAAAGCTTTTGCTTACTTTATAATCATTGCGTTGTTTGTTATTTATGAAACCATAGAATTTTGGATAGGATGTGCATATCATACTTAGCAGAGGTAGCCCATCATAAATAAATGAGACTTACGATCGTAGGTCGCGAGTTCAATTCCCGGGATACAATCTTTGTGCATTAATTATATAGAATTTCCAATGCTCATAAACGGCAGCAGTGTCCCACTGCGATCGTGGGATATTATGGTACGAAGTCTGCTAAGCGTGGCGATTATGGTACCTCCCCCCCCTCCACCCCATACATCGATATCTTCGAGGGAGGCCTATGTCTTGCAGTGGGCATACATTCATTGACAGTAAATGTATATATCTCGCTTAAAGCTTTAACACCTTCAACCGAACCCCTCTTTATACGTAAATATAAATTACCAAAATCAATGAAGATCTAAATTCAAAAGTAATTACTAATTGACCACAACGTATGTAATTAGAAATAAGGGAGAGTTTGCACGCGGCACCTAAACAAAGTCGCATGGTGTCGCGCAGGAAAGGGTTATTTGTTTGTGAAGCGATCGGAACGGAAGCTCGATAATGATTTGGTGACCCCAGAGGTGAGCAGGACGCGGTGGCGGATATCGAAGGAAATGTCACGTCACTCGTACAGCGGACCGCTTAATGGGTTCTTTGTCTCTCGATACGATACCTTATCGCGCCGAGTCTGCTCCGAACTAAACTATCTGTGTGCTTAGGGCCGACACGCTCGCCGACACGCTCGCCGACTCACACGTACGACGCCTATCAACTCTCCCTCCCTCTCTAACTACCCGTTGTTATTACGTCATTAAATTGTAATCACTCCGAAGTAAAAATAATTACATTATTGACGCGTTAATGTTAACATTAATGTTTTATTTGCTGATAATATAGCAATAAGAAAAAACAAATGAGTTTAACCTCGTATCATTCTGTATTAAGTCCTTTTTATAATTTGTGGTGAAGGTCATAGGTATCATAAAAAGAGATCGATTCCTACTCTTGAAGGGTTACACAGTAGATTAATGTGTTAATGTTCACTGTTTGACTACGCCCCAATAAATTTCCTGTAACCGGTTAAATGTTAATAAGAAATGTTTGCTCAATTTTGCTATGTTGAAGTAGTTTTTATTTAATACACTTTATTGTACAAGAAATACATAGATGTATAATAACCAACAAGAAGTATAATACAATATACAGTATTACAAATTAAGGTAATTTCTAGTTCAAATATTTCTCTGCCAATACTCCGAGACTTTCTTCAATTTGCTTGTACAGCAGTCGCTGAAAATAATTTCACTTCATAATGTTTTTCATAACAATGAAAAGTTAATATAATTTGTTTCGATAATAATCGTAGGAAAGATCTGGTAGTCGCGATGCCCTCCTTCAGGTGTGAACAGTTAGTAAATGTCGCGCTGCAGCGGCGTCCAGCGGAAGCGTTCAAGTGATAAATTGTCGGCGGAACCTCGTAGCGCGTAAAATGATCATCACTCCCGGCGAAATAGGCCACGGACCGCCGGCAAGTTTAAGTGCGTCTCTACATATAGCGCCATACACGTTATACACGCTGTACACGCTGTATACGCTGTACGTGGGTATATGTACCGAGTGTAGGTGTGGTCTGTTCCAATTACTGAATATTCCATTTAAAAATGTCCGTCAAGAGCGGCCCGATGAATCACCGATCTCATATCTCGTAGGTTTAAAGACTAAATTTGATCTGCGGTTTCCTAATAAAAGTATACGTACTCTAGTGCTTTTTGGTCTTGTTGCTTTATTCAATTGAGTATTTAAAAAACTTTCTTGAATATTTATGGGTTTTTACGGTTAATGTTAATGGTTAATGATGATTTTTATATATTTACTTACTTTTTCAACACCTTCATTTTAAAGTGCCATCATTATAATCGCAAAATTTGAGAATATCTTTAAACAGTAAAATTTGGAAAACTACGAGGCAAATAAAGTAGAACTATGTTACATATTTATTTTGTTACTTAAAACTTAATCCTCGAGTACTGGCATATTTAAATACTGCATGTCGTTTTGCTGCCCCTCAAACGATTTAGGAGATTAGAAAAAATGTCGACAATTATTTGTAGGAAGGCGGCATGTCGGCAGCGATCCGCCCGCTGTGTCGGTGGCAGCGCCGCCTCCGTTTTATAAATACCGGGTTGACGCCGGATGTGTCCGCGGGCTTGTCTTGTTCCTTACGTCGCTGTGTTGGCGCGTCTGTGTACACTCAAGTCCGATAAACTTTACTAATTGAACAATGTCTACTACGACCTATTCTATGTAATTGCCTCGAGGCCGCAGCCCTATGCGCTGGTCGGATCAAGTCCAAACCACGCTTGGAACAAATTTATTTTGCCATATTTATTATGTAATAGCTTTTGCCCGCGGTTTCGCTCGCGTTAAGATGTATTTTTATTAATTAAGTATTCATAGTATTATATTTCAATCTTTATTTTATCCCCTTAGGGGTGGAATATATCAAAATCCTTTCTTAGCAGATGCCTACGTCATAACATCTACCTGCATGCCAAATTTCAGCCCGATCCTTCTGGTGTTTTGGTCTGTGCGTTAATAGATCACTATGTCGTTTCTAATGTTGTTTCTACCGCTCCGGCATGAGAATTTTTATACTAGATGTCAAAAGTTGTTCATAACGAAATTGAATATATTGTTAATAAGAAATAAAAACTTGTTAAAAATGTATTCGTATGAATGTAACTTAAGAAAGCGACATTACTTTACTGCCCCTGAATAAATGTATTTATTTATCCGAAACAGTGCACAGTTATTATATCTCTGCGATAACCAGTAAGCAACATTTAATGCTTCTCACCTTTCACCCCCTCTTGCGTCGTTTCCTGTATTTTGAGAGTCGTAATTTATTCACGCATTGATATCTTTTACTTAGCCACGTGTACTGCCTCAGAAAAAAATCATGTTGAAATGTCAGACTTTACCGGTGACATGGGTTTCGTAGTTAGTTGTCAGTAGGTTTTTGGGCGATGCCCGACCTAGCGACTGCCGAAGAACTCAAAGATCCTTCGAAGGCAGATGTTTGAGAGTCCACGTAAATAGTATTCAATGTACGTATGACTAACGACGTTGGGGCTGAAAGGATCTCAAGTCGAGACCACGTGCCCGTAAGCGGGCCTCCCACGGGGAGGAATGGCGACGTGGTCAAAGTCGTGTGAATTTGCATTATACGGGCAGCATAACACTAAAAATCGTGACGATCTTTGGGATAGGTGGTGTTGACTTGCTGTAGACGTCTATCCGCTGATACGATGATAATGATGGCTGTAGAAAAATAATTTAAGTTTTTTTTATTTGAATTGTAATTAAAAATAGATAATCGATATTTGTATTATCGATGGACTTCACGAAACGACAATATAACAGTCATTTAAGGCGACTTCACATGCATTCATTACGTTATTGTTTGAAGCGGCACTACAAGCGGACGGAAGTTGATTTTTTATCTATGGTTCCTGTTGACATATCAAATAAACAAACTTGATTGATGGCGTTGCCGAGACCGGCAGCCACGGAGCGTTATGAAGACAAAGCCGTGATAACATGTAAACATAACGTGACTCTTGTTATGAGTCGCCGAAATGTAAATATTACTTATATTAATGGCATTTCCATACGTTGTGACGTACTCAATTTTGTCCCACAAAGAATTATTTTTTTAGCAAAGAATTTAATTCGTGTAATATTTGTGCCTTGTCCTCCCTCACCTGGGCGCAATTAACACTTAAATTTCCACGAATGAATAAAGACAACTGTGTCATAAAATGTGGTATGCCGAATGTCAACATAACGTCCAACAAATCGTATAATGCAGAGATTCGTATGAAACAGTAATTTTATTAACAGCCTTTATGCATCAACTAATTTGTTAGCGACCACTCGTATTGTTGCTTTTACATTTTACTTTTATTCCCATGTAGTTTATTGCGATTGTTATTAAAATTTAGCCTTTATGACGATGAAAGCTCTTAACACGTCTTCAAACAATATTTTTTTAAGAAAAAGATATTTCAATTCTTGTCATACGAAATGTGCGAACGGATGTTTTTATAAATTTAATTATATCTTTTCAGCCCTTTCTTCGGCGAAGAGTTCCAGTTTGAAGTGCCTCGTAGATTCCGATACCTTTCCATATACGTGTTCGACCGCGACAAACACCTCAAACAGGACAAGGTTCTGGGCAAGGTGGCGATCAAAAGAGAAGACTTACAGCGCTACAACAACAAGGATCACTGGTTCGCACTGCGACCGGTCGACGCGGACTCCGAGGTGCAAGGCAAGGCGTACATCGAGCTCACTCTCGAGGACTCGAGAAAACGGTTACGGATGGACCCGAAGCCGCCCGACCCGGACCCGGCGGCGGACAACTCAAAAACCAAGGGCAACAATCTCGTCAGGCTCTCCGAGTATTGCAAGGAGAGTATGAGGTTCGGCTCTTGTTCGAGTTCCACGAGCAAGAAGTTGCTGAGCGCCGTCGCCACGGAGCCGACGCTTGCGTTGTCGCGGTCTGAGAGTCTCAAGGATCGAGCGCAATGGGCTATCCGCTCGAAACCTCCGATGCACACCATGTCCGAGCCGGACGCATCGCCCACACCCACCGCAGCCGACTACTGGTCGGACCCCGAGAGACACTGCGCGGCCCGCGTGGGGCCCGACACACTCCGCCTCAGGGTACTCGAGTGCTCTGAGCTCACCACCAAGAACGGCCAGTGCGATCCCTTCGCTCTCGTCACTTTACTCTACTCCAACGGACGCAGAGTCGAGAAGCGCACCAAGCCGAGGAAGAAAACCGTCAACCCGCAGTTTGATGAAATTTTCAGTTTTGATCTCGTCATGGAGGCCGATCCGAAGGACAAGGATGGCTCTCAATCGGTAAGTTGCCCTAATTAAACCAAACTAACCAATTTTTACCCGCCTCAAATCGGCAACTGTTGTGTCAAGCTTTACAAATTTTCGATCTTTGCTACTCATTTCATTCATTATATACGTACTAATGAATCAATAACGCTGGTTGTTGCTGTGTTATGTATTTTATTACTTTTGTCTTTCGTGTTTACGGCGTGTGTTTGCCACTTCTTTTATAGTCCGTACCGAAGTAATTCTATTGTACCTGCAGAGATTACACGAGTGAGTGTCCCATATACGCTGCAACGCCTTTTGACTGTAACAATGCTATCAGTTTCACATTCGTTCCATTGAAAATGCCTCGACTTATTTTTCCTATACAATGTCCTACATCACTACGGAAATAGATTTGTTTCGAATAGCGTTATTGGTGTATAATTTTTTTGACTTGGCCAAATGCACTGAACCTAAGGAGGTCCATTTTTATAGTACCGAGTCTATAAAGCCATGTGCGGGCCGTTATATTACTGATTTCATTGGATTAGGGTAATCTGTATTAAAAACATTTGCTGAATGGTGTAGTTGATTTTTCATTTTTTTGTGTATTCCCAGGCCGGCGTGGCGTGCGAGGCGCGCGTGTCGGTGTGGCACGACGGGGCTACGCCGGGCTTTTTAGGCGAAGTCCGCCTGCAGCTGAGGCAGCCCGAGCCTTCGCCCATGTGCGCCTGGTACTACAAATACATATCAATCGATTTTATATAATATACAATAATAATTTATAATACCACCAAAGTCAACTGATATTGCTCGAAGAATTGATCCTGTGAAGTGGCATGGGCCCGCCCCACACGCACATCGCCTGTGCAATGCATCGTCCATGAGAGGGGGAGCTTGAAGTCGAAAGGTTCTGGAGTGAGGATCACATAGTTGTTTACCAATGACATAGTAAAAATCAGGACGTGGACAACGCGAAACTGATCATCGTGTTATCTTTGGGGGAGCCTTGTAGATGGCGTTCACCGGTTGATATGATGATGAAATGAAACTAATGTAAACTTGTATTATATTACATATTGTTGATGGCTTGCTTATTTGAAATAAATAAATGAATGTTTTTTATTGTTGCCAGGTTTTTCCTGACGTCGCGGGCAGGCGGCGCGCTTTCCCGGGGCGCGACCCCGCCGGGCACGCGGCTCTCGGCAGCGGGCAGTGCCACACTCGGTTCGCTGCGGCTACTCCTGCAGTACACTGTCGATCACGTCTTCCCTATTCACCACTACCGGCAGCTAGAGGAACTTTTCCTTAGGAGTGTACACCAGAAGGTACTTGATAAATTCACTCTCCCTCCGCTAAATTATATACCAAGAAACAAGCTAAGCATTTGTCTTTTAAATAAGTTTAAAAGATACGATGTAAGTCAGGGAGTCTTAAAATTAACAAATATAAAAGAGAGCTCATGTAATCATAGATTAATAAAAAGTTTCACTTTGTTGGTCAAGTCGCTAAGTAAATTGTCAATCTTGTCGTTTTATGTAATAACTATATGTTATAATAGATCAAGTGTGTGTACGAGGCAACATGTTGTGTTTCAGCCAATAACTGCGTCGGCAGTTTATATACTAGGCGAAATAGTGTCGAGCAAGACGGACGCTGCGCAACCTTTAGTGAGGCTATTCACCCACCACGATCTCATAGTACCCATCGTTAAAGAACTCGCGGACGCTGAGATATCTGTTCTCACGTGAGTATCACATCAAGTGTTTTATATGTACAAGTATACATTGGACCTTACAAGAAACCTCAAGGTCAACTATAGAACAATGGAAATGGCTACATTTGGACCTTAGCTGCGAGATACCAACGAGGAGATCCGTAAAAGAATTAAGGTCTCTAACGTGGCTCGACCAATTGTTCTGACCGTTTGCTAGTGACCGTGAACGAGGCAAATCAAAAGGTTTTTTAGTTGCGATTACGATCCGGTAAATGTGGCCTAGAAAGTCTCCCCACTAGTGGACCAACGACGTAGTTACGGCGGCGGGACCAATCATCGTGGTGATCTTGGAGAGAGACCTATGTCTTGCAATGAGCATCTGTCGGCGGATCTTCATCATGTACCAATTTCATCATACGGTGTTGGGAACTCCTTTTCAGTTTTTTTTTATGGATTGGTAACGAAGTTAGTAGTCAAAGTGACTTTGCAAACGAGTATGTGACATTTTCAGGGACGCAACCACAATATTTCGCGGCAACACGCTCGTATCCAAGATGATGGACGAAGCGATGCGGCTCAGCGGGGCTTCGTACCTTCGCTCGGTGCTGCGGCCCACGCTCGCGGCTGTGCTGGCCGAGCGGCGGCCCTGCGAGATCGACCCCGCGCGGGTCAAACCTTCAGCCGCCATTGCTACCAACTTGGCCAACCTGAAGGACTACGTCGAACGGGTACGTCAGGCAACAATACATAGCACTAATCAATGATGTTGTTGTTATTCATTTATTTATATTATTATCCATTTAGTATATATTTAATGTGACCACTTGCGTACGTCATGAGAAAAATACGAGATGAACCCAATTTGAAAGAAACTACAATCAGATTGTACCCCTCTATGAGGCTACACTCTGGTAACTTCATACAGCATCCACTATGGCGCTATAGACTGTTTACTTTATCGACGGTACCATAGCTGTTCTATCACCATATTTTCTTTCAGATACTTGACATTTCTTCTCTAACACCCACTATCTTTCGTATTTCGGGTGAAATTACATCGACTAAGATTGCTTTTAATTTTGACATTGACGGGCCGCGAGTTTGTTACCACTGGTGTAAGAGACGTTGTTTGCGTTGCGGGCAGGTGTTCGCTGCGATTACGTCGTCGTATGGTACGTGCCCGGCGGCGATGTGCCGGCTGTTCGACGCGCTGCGACAGTGCGCCGCGCGCCACTTCCCCTGCAACGCGGAGGTTCGCTACTCCGTCGTCTCCGGCTTCATATTCCTGCGCTTCTTCGCGCCCGCAATTCTCGGCCCGCGACTGTTCGACCTCACCACAGAACAAATTGTAAGTCTACGATACATGAATTAAAAAGGAGCTCACTCTGAGATCAATAAATGTTACACTTTAAAACATATTTTGTAGAGGATTGTCTCCTTTTAAAAACGTGTCTAGTACTTTTGTGTGGTGTACAGTGTTAAGGATAAATTCATTAGATTTCCACATATTTTTCGCATTTCTTTACATTACTTTGATGTTTATCAGTAAAATATAACTGGTTAATTCATAACAAGTTAGTTTAATTAAATATCGTATGAGTAACGCTTAGTACTCTAACTTCTAGGTCAGTAATTAAAATAATCTAGCTTGTTATGAATTAACCAATTATGTTTTACTGATAAACATAAAAGTATTGTAACTGCTTAAAACATGAGGAAATCTATTGTCTAAATAAAAAAAAATAATTTTATATCACAGTCTTTCTACTAATTGACGTCCATGCAGTGTAGGTGGCAAATAAATGGATATTACGAGGTATGACAATGTCCTACTTCAAGAAAAGATAACATAGCAACCCGTGAAGCTTATAACGTAAAAACATATTGATTACCTCCATTTAAACAAGCTTTTCCTTTTTTTAAAAGTACATGAATTTGAATAACGTTTTCAGGATCCTCAAACCAACCGCACGTTAACGCTGATCTCAAAGACCATCCAGTCACTGGGAAACCTGGTGAGCAGTCGTTCCGCGCAGCAGGTGTGCAAGGAGGAGTACATGGCAGAACTGTATAGAAGTTTTTGCACTCCCAGACATGTTAGTACACTTAAACTTTTTCCTTACTAAATAAATTAATGTATTTTATAATGAATGAATATTTTTAGTTGCAAGAAATTTTTGTATTCAATTTTAAAACAATAACAAAATTTTGGTTTGTGTGTTATTGTATGTGTATTATTGTGGCATAAAATAGGTGTTTATGTATTTAATTAACGCATACAGATAAGATTCCAAAATATTAAACTGACTCGCCTCGTCGTAATGTCACAAGTAGTTGTAATTTTACTCTGAATGTATTGTTATTATTGTTCTCAGGTGCAGGCAATAAAGCAGTTCCTCGAAATAATCTCCACTAGCTCCGATACCCAAAACAACAACATTCAAGAGTCACCCGTGTTACTTAAAGAAGGGTGAGTTTTATTTATCTAATGTTTAGAGTTGTTGTATTGAATTCAGATTGCAACATTAAGTAAATTAAAAAATATTAAAATTTACACGCATTCATGGACCAGATATGGGTATGTTTTTTAAATTTAATTTAAATATAAGAAGTTTAATATCTTCATCTTATAAAAAAATGTTAATTAGTCGTTAGATGCAAGTCGCTTACAGTTGGTTCTATTGGAAAACAATCAGGGAGCCCTTAGTTCAGCTGGGCACATCTTATGGCTGAAACGACGATGACAATTATAATATTAGTGTGTTATTTTTATTAATTAAATTATAAATATTAATTTTTACGATTTACTTATGTACGTTTATTATATATGTATTTTCGTTTTATTTTTATAGAATAATGATCAAACGGTCAGAAAGTGCACGCGCAGGGTCGGGCTCACCGAGACGGAGGTGGACGCGTCCCGCACACGCACATTCCAAACGGAGACATTTTAAGCTTACTAGGTAATTTTTTGAACTTGTATTATGTAATTCATTTCTAGAGACCTCTTTTTTTACCGGGAGATTTCCATGCAAAACTCAAAAAATTGTCATTTTAAAGTAACGTATATGTGATCTCTCGATCTAGGATTCGTTATTTTACTGGAAAGGGAGGCCGTATAAGAGATTTTGTTATTTTGGAGGTCGATTCATGCAACTGAGCGCAAGCGCCGTCGGTTTTTTGCTTTTTGAGGGTGCCCTAAAGGATCGAAGAATAGCTATATTAGTTATTAGGATGTCGCATGCCACATGTCGCCGTCTCCATAACTGTTTAATAATTTTCAGCTACGAGTTGTCGTGGTCTCGCAGCGGTGCAAAGGCGCCCGCGCACCGGCTGCCTCTTTCGGGCGTGCTGGCGGTCGCCGCACTCGACTGTCCGCCTGCGGGCGCGCCGCTCGGCGCCAACAACATCTTCCAGATAGGTGCGACAACATATTAATATATATGTCATCATATATAGCACCTCTCACAAGATCATTGATACTACATTCAAACACGTTTAATGATTTTATTGTGTTTTTATTAAGTTAACGGTATTGGTTAACGGTACGAGCCGTAGATAAAGTAAAAAAATTGTACTAACAACTGGTTACTAATCAAAAAAAAAAATTGTATTACATTTAAGATAAAAATATAATACAAGTATAAAATAATGTAATGAGAGAGGTATGTGATAAAAATAATAACTAGACGTATATGACATGATTAAGGGAGAGCTACGGATGATTTAAATTGACGTTTGTTGTGTGTGCGCGTGCGCAGTGCACCGCGAGCGCGTGCTGCTGGTGCAGGCCAGCAACTGCGTGGAGCGCGCGGAGTGGGTGCGGTTACTGGGCGCGCTGTGCCGGCGTCCCCCCGCCGCGCCGCACCGCGGCTACTACGCCGACGACAAATGGACATGGTAATATTCAATTTCATTCATCTGTATAATGGGAACCTTTAATAAATGTATATCGTAAAACTTTATTAAAAGATGTGTTCTAGTAGTGTTTTTTCCTGCTTCCCTTCTATAACTATAACACGATTAATAAATAATTAATAATAAGCTGACGATCATTAAGAGCCCTGTTAAAAAAATCCATGTTGTATAAGTTAATTTTTAATTTTTTTATCGACGTGGACGGATTTAAGTGCCTTGTGCAAAACAAATTTTGTGCCCATTTTTTTAATAAAAATATCCAAATTTAAGTAATGTACTATAGTAAAAAGGACAAAAAATAAAAATTACAAAATACACTGTGAAAAAAATAATTAAATAGTTATTTACTTGAAAGTACGAGAAGTTTAAAAAGTAATTTATACTGTTACTATTGCACATGTTTGACAAACAACTTTTTCAGGCGCTGATAACAATTCTGTGAATTGCAAATTTTAATTCTTACTGATGTTATGCTGTTGCTGCACCAAAAAACGACTTATCGTCATCATGTAAACCTTTTAAATGCACATTGGTTTTCGCCATAGATTCCCAACAATATCGGTAGAAAACAACTTGAATTCACCGTTTTCTGTTCATAATAAGGTCGTCTCATGGATTCCGCATTCGCATGGGTTCCGCAGCGACAAGGCATTCTTCGCGTTAAATGGCCAGCCCACTGTCACTTTAACATACCAATCCTCTGGGCCATTCCGTTTACATTCTTTCGTCCACAGATCTACTTAATATTTACTTGATTTCTTAGACAAACGCAGAGCATAGCCCTATCCGTGGTCCATTGAGTTGCCGATTGGCAAAATCAAACCGACTAATTTCAGATAGTATCATACAAGTAACATTACTGAATGCCTGACAAGAAAATGCCTGTAAAAATAAAAAATTATTAGTTGTTCTATTATTTTATTCTATTTTAAGCAACGTAAAAATAATTGATTTTATTTTGTTGATAGCTGCGGACGCAGTGAGCCTGAGGCAGAGGGTTGCGGCGGCGAGGGGCTGGAGGAGCGCGCCCGCAACGCGCCAGCCGCCCTGGCGCTGCGGCTAGACCCCGCGCGCGATCTGCAGCGCCTGCACGCGTTGCTCGTCGCGCACGCGCAGCGTCTCGACGAGCGGCGCCACCGCCCCCACGGTAACCTACTTACAAACATTAAACGACACTTACCCATTCCGGTTAAATAACATATGTAGCGGCTCGAACCAAGGCGTCACCGAGAACACTCAAGCTTCGCTACCTTGCAAGAGGTCTCAGGCTTAGCGCCCTCTGCGCTCTGTCGAACCCGCGGAATCTGCTAATGCTACAACACCTCAATGTATATGTAATGAATAATAATATCACATTTATATAATAATCACTACCGTGTACACAATATTTGTGTATAGTGTACAACGACGTGTTTAGATAGCTCGGAACAGATATTTTAATTTAGACACTGGTTTGTATTGGAAAGAAAAATATTGAAAGATAAATTTAATCTCTATAGAAATAGGAAAAAAAATGATATTATGAATTTTTAAATGAAAATATTTAAATTTATTTTATGAAAAAAATAGTGATTTTCAAATATAAAGTGATTAGATATTGATCGTTCAACTAAATGTATGTTTGTAAGTGCACAAAGCTCTGTCAATGTGGAGCACAGCGTTTGGAATATGTTACGTTGCTTTTATCTCTGTTTCGTCCTCATTAGCCTCGCTTACTTCACAAGCTCTTAGCACAGAAGCTGCTTCGTTCAAATGGCACTTAACTCCGGTAAATAATATAATTGAATTGTTTCAGATGGAACAACACTAGAAGAACGCGAGGCCGAGGCGTCAACGCTATGTGAATTGCAAAAAACTGTGTTCGACCTCGAACACCAGCATTGCATATACCGACGGTCTCTTGCAAGAGAGACTAAATACGGCAGCAAGTGAGAAAACAACATTTAATTTATTCTATACACGTTTTAAACAAACCGTTGTACACTCTATAGTTCTGTCTTCGCTTAAAGTCGAAACTAAGTGAGATTATTTTTGAAGTTTCTCACATAGTCTGTATTGTTACAGGCAAGCGCCGATAGGCGACGACAATTATCTACACCTGGCGGGCGCGGCCGCCAGCGTCGACGGAGGGTCGTTCTGGCGCGCGTGGCGAGGCGACACGTCGCCCACTGTAGATCTCGATGGAAAAACACTCCCCCTGCAACACACCTCACAAAACATCGACATCGGTTCCAGCACCGAATCACTCAAACTAGCCCGCCTCGGCGATGAGCGTTCTTCTGGCAAATCGAACAAATCTACTGGCAGCGGCTACCTCACAATGTCTTGCTTGAAACACGAGCCCTCCGAAGATAGCGACGCCTCGTCCGACAAACCCGCGCGACCTCCCAAGCCGGCGCGGCTGTCACCATCGCGAGCCGCTTTCTCCTCCCCACCGGCGCTCTGCGAGTACGTCGACGTGGAATTGAAACCGCCGCGGCGAGGCCCCAAACCGGAGTACACGCCCAAACGATTCGAAGTCGACGTCACCAATCGATGTAAAGAGTACGAGTTAATGGCGAACTTTATGAGTCACGCGCACGCCTCGGACGAGGATGCGCCGCCGGCAGTGCCGCCGCGGGGCAACACGGCGGCGCGCAATCGACTGCAGCCCAAACCGGACTTGGAAACTAGACGCTCCCGGGAACACCGGGAACGCTCCACTTTAGTACACGTAACCAGCGGCTCCTCTAACAGTTTACCCAGCGACGGCATCAGTCCGGACGAGCAGGAGTTACAGGCGGAATCAGCGCAGCCTCACACCAAACTTGACACCGTCTCGAATGACGACAGCCTTCTCGCCGAGTTACAGCGCGACACGTACTGCGTGCTAAAAGTATGCGAAGATGAAGGTCAAGAGCGGGAAGCCAGTGAGGTGGTTTCCGAAGCCTCAATAGATCGAAAGGAGAAAGAGGAGTATGGGATGTTTTCCAGAATCAGCATACAAAGAAAGTCGAATCCGATCAAGACCCAACCGGCATCTATTAAACCTTTAAAACCTTCGAGTTCTACGTCGAACGTGCAGGACGCGGGCACCGTTACGTCCCGACCGCTCACGGAGAGATTGACACCGTTTTTCTTGAAGAAAAAATCAAAACCACCTGACGACGCGCAAGTGACAAAGTGTGTACGCAAAGAAGACAATTTGATTGGGAGGTTAACGCCTCGATTCGGCCAGTCCCGGTTGTACGGGCGCGGGCAGTCGCTCGAGCTGGCGCCGGCTGAAGGGCGCAGTAAGCGGATCGAGCGTTCGGCGACTACGGTCAACATACAGACGAGACCCATCAACTCATCAATAGTGGCTAATTTCAAGTTTCTCAGCCTGCACAGGTACGGACCGCAAGACGACGTGCAGTGTCATGCGTTCGTTCGCAACGAAGACGCTGAGCACCTGATGCCAAAAGGCGAAACGTCGAGCGTGGCCACGGAGAGGGAGGCGTCGAGAAGAGAATCCGGTGAGATGGAGTACATGGCCAGTGAAGATGAGGCGCTGAGCAGCGCGGCGTGGAGGCGCAACCACGGCCCGCTGCTGGCGGCCGCCACCAACGATATCCGGTTGTAGTGTACGTGTGGGGACGTGTGTCTGCGGGTGCAGTAGGTGCATGCGTGCGCTGTGTTACGTCAGCGGTTATGGTGCGATTGTAAATGAAGTAGACTAAGATTATATTTATTTCTATATTTTTCGAACTCCTTTTCGTCGACCTGAAGTATGTGCCTCCTCTAGTTTGTAGTGGTGTTTTCTGAATGAATAATGGCTACTGTTTATATAAGATAATGATAGTGTTAATACTCAAAAGGTGCCAAGAGTTGTGCGACCTCGTTATTGGATGGATGCAATCATTCCTTTAGCACAATTATGTTATGAAGCTAAATCTTATAGTAAAGAATTAGATATGTTCTCTGTGATCGCTATCACTGTCCAATGTTGAATCTATCGATACTAAATAGGAATCGTTAGCATATTTGTATATTTTATTTGCTGTATCTTGTTGTAAGAAAGGATGCCATGGTGTAAATAATTTGACTGCTTGATTGGTTCTAGAAAACTGTTTGATCTAAATCACATATTCAAGGAAATTAATCAATTCTATGGCTATGTTAATGTATAGTTATAGAAATAGACTGGGCTATTATAAATTATATAACAATCTCTGATATTATTCACAAAGGATTTTATTGTTAATAACAAATTACTATGTCTAACAAATTCAAAGTTTTATCTCTTCTTAAACCTAAATATTTAAAAGTTTAAATAAACGTTTGAATATCAATTTTAAGATGTGGCCAGCATGTTCCATAAGTAAATGTACTTAAAGTTTGATATTATTAAAGTAATTATTTCATTTGTGATTACAAATGTAAGGAACTATTCTAAATGTTTGTGGGGAGACGGCCTTAGCGAGACGACCTCGGCGACACCATTACTTAAGCTGTGATTCTCTTTATAAACTCAAATCATATTTTCGTAGTGTATAACATAACATAACATAGTATAATAAGAAACAGTCAATTGTGCTATACATAGTGCACGGCAGCGGTAGTTGTGTACGAGCTGCGCGGGCGGTGCATATTATTAACGATTTTTCTATTATATAAATTTTCAAGCAGTTATTTCACTAAAATTCTTTAAAAAAAAACTTTTAAATTATATTCTAAATATGTTGTTGTCCTATTTCTACTGAGGATTAATTTATAAGGTATATCTTTAAGATGGAATAAAGTAATGTACAAATTAATATTTCTTTAAAATATAATTATATGTTATTTATTTTACCTATTTTCATTTTTTGTTAATAAAATACACGGTAGTGTAAACATTTCCTTATTATTTATTGGTTGTCTTGAGAACAAAACTCGGGGCAGCTAGCATGCTTATTCGTTCTTAACGGTACTTACCTCCAGATGTCTGGCTGGTAAATAAAATTCATTTGTACGAAAAATTATGAACTGGACAACGATAAACACCAAATGGATGGCTCACTGGTTTGAAGACAGTAAAGAACTAGAATCGAGTTTTTAAGTTCCTTTACTTCATTACTCGGAGCATTCGTTATTTTCAAAAAATTAACCGAAAAAGCAAATAAGTATTGTTGCTTTAGTAATCAAATGTTTAATCTGATTCGGCTGTGTTGCGTTCTGAAAACTACGAAACATAAAGTTTATCCGTCAGCGTCTGAAGACAAAGTTCTACTATCCATGTCTGTTGCCAGTGACATCTTAGGGCACAGAAACGTTCGTCTATCATTTCAGGTTCTTGCACGCTCGTATTAACTGTGCGAGCCAAGGAAAGGGTTCTGCTCAAGATTTATGGTCGAGATCAAAACGGGAATAAGGAGAACCTTTGACTAACGATATTAAACGACAACCCTGGACTGACATCGGAAGAAGCTGGATGCAGGCAGTTTTTAAATTTAGTCTTATTGAGAATGTTTGGGAGAGTGTTTTAGAGTTTACATCAGTGTTTTGAATGAATGATAAACAATAATTCTCTATAAAAATACTATTTGTACATCAGAGTTTACTTACTACTCTTAAAACACGCATATGACAACAATCTTATACAGATCTAAATGAAATACCTAAACCTAAAAATTTGTTGTCTAATTCAAAGTCAAATTTTCGGTTTCTTGAATGATAATAAAATTTTATAAAATCAAAAAGAAGAAATCGTTCCAGAAACACAGGTAAACAGGATCAACGACAAAAAAGCGTCGACAGTACAAATTACAGATGTATAATGACGTTTTTGATTCATGGAAACGCAGCCTTTCTGTATTATTACAAACCAGTATGAACAAGTTATTCAATTTCTTCATAAATTCGCATCCTGGTGGTTTAAATTTTATATTTTTGCTAATAATTATTAAAAATCGATAATTGTTAATAACATTTAACGAAATTAATTATTTAGATAAACGTTATACACATAAGTCGGCCCTATCGTAAACGCTGATGACGATGTAAATGGATGAGAGACTGCTTGAGAAATCTGGCGAGTGTTTATGAAATTCGTTATCACTATATTATTA
>DWIC01000039.1:0-18876 GCA_018248135.1 Battus belus
GTGTTATATAAATTGAAAGTTAATTGGGTTTATGGAAAGATTTTACTTCTTATATTACTTATATTGTTAAGCATTATTTATTTTTTGTCATGTATTAATTGTTTTTCTTTTTCCTAGTTGTAAGTTATGGGCAATAGGTGATAATACACACGACCTTTGTTGGTTTTTCTTGTGTAAATGTCTTGTATGGCATACTTATCCGTTACGGATGCAACGAGAGTTATGTTGGACTTTTACCCGCTAAAATTTCAGTCTTTTTGATGCCTTTTGACTGCGGGAAATCATTCGAATACTGTCGTAGTTTCAATTACGGTAGCCAAATGCCTCTACGTTTTAGAGTTATGCTTTTTTCAAATGTATAACGTAAATGTAAACGTAATAGTATAATTATAATTTTCTTCTGCGGTTGGAGGGCATCGAAGGCGCTATGCTTAATCCTCTTTGAAGATCGCGCTGGGACTACCTAGGGGACCTCCACTAGTTCCTATATTTTGTTATATCACAGAAATATTTATAGGCTTACGGGAATGTTTTATGCAAGAACTGAGCACAAGGAATTTAACAAACAATTTGGTATCAGCTGCCTCTTAAAACACATTTATTATATCGATTCGAGTATATCCAAAAGTGAACCACCCCCATCACGATCGGTTGCTATTATACGTTTGGGTTATTAAGCTTAAATGACCAAACTTTACTAATAATATTTTGATTATTTATGGAACATTTAGTCACGTAATGAAATCAGCCATAGGCATTAACGAAATATGTACCAAACAAGTCAAACTATGTTAAAAAAGTATAGAGAGTACCATAATAAGAGTGAATATAACAGATCTAAAGAAATGGCGGAAGGATATAAAAATAATATGAATGTCAAAAATTCATACACAAATTATATTTAATGAAAGTGGAGATTGACCGGACACATGGCGAGAGAAGAAGAATGAGACACAGAAAAGAATAATAACAAATTTGTAAAGATCAGCAAAAAAGCAAAAGTAAATAGAATAAGAGATGGGTGGATGACTGGAAGATAGCGAGTCTAATATAAATAAAAGATAGAACTGCATTGAAAGCGTTAGAGAAGGCCCTTGTCAGAAGATAAGCCGAAAAAAACTAACGACTGAATACCGATATTTACGTTACCTAATGAAAAAAATATACATACTTACTATAAATAAACATACTTTGTAACATTTAATAACAGCGATATTTATCTGCACACCACCTTGAGTCGACTGGTAGATCGTCATTTAAAAGAAGGGTAAATAATGTATATAAACACTGTGTAAACAACAACAAAGTCTATTTAATTTTTATTAATCTCATTATTGCACGTAATATTATAACAATATAAATTGAGTACAATGGCGCGGCTGTAAGGTGGTCGTCGTTGCAGCACATTGAAGCCTACTGCAAGACATAGGCCTCTTTCAGAGATATCTATGGATATACCGTAATAACCACGAGACGCTGGTGCCCATCCTCTCGAAACTTGTTTGTGAGCAGAAGCAAACTCTTGTAATAAATGCACAAAATGTAAGTTGAATATAAGATAGTATCTCGGGAATCGAACCCGCGACCTACAATTGCAAGTGTCAGCCCTCTACCGCTGACCTACCACTGTTACGTTACATAATTGATAACGCAATTAAAAGTTACATCACAACAGACGGGTTAATAAATAAATTTACCCGTTCCGAGATCGAATTCGCCTTAATAAATACGTTAGGAATTGTAAACAAGAATCCATAAAGTATTTAGGTCGGTATCTCAGGGCGCTTTGCCCCAAGTTTTGGTCCCCGTGAGAAAATCAACGGAGCGTGTTTGGGAGAGTTAAGAATATGTCCGAAGCCCGCTCTGGCGTGAAGGCGAGGCATTAAAAAGAAGTCTTCGATTCAATATTAAACTATTAGAAGCTCGCTCCACAATGTTACGTAAAATTTGTGGTGCGGCCCAATTTTCGCTTCCGGTCGAATTAACTTCTAGTAAATTACAATCATTTTGCAAGCTTTTTAGTGGTAGTTTCGGTTTTTTAGTAGTTTAGCAAAGCTATGTTACATACACATTTAGCAGACAGACAGTTGGCTAACATAACAAGATCGAAGTGTAATTTTACCAACTGTCATATTATAGAAGTGACTCTTAGAATTTACATCAAACTAAATTGATGACATGCAAAAATTTCAAAACATCACTATCATCATTTTAGCTGTACTGCGGCAAATGGACGTGGGCCTCCCTCAAAGAATTCCATTAAGGCAACGTCATACCATGATCTTTACAAGTTTATCTGGCCACTCTGTGGTTGGACGGACGTCCTGTGCTGCTCTTGTCGGTCTGCAGTCTCAACTCCAGATCCAGAACCTTAAGGTCTCAGAGACTAATTGTTGTTTCGTGTAGCCTGTCCATCGCTACTTCAACTTGCCATTCAAAACATACATTTTTAAAACTGCAAAATTTGTTTTAATAATCGATGTCAAAATGTTCATCAAATTCCATATTTCGATATTATCTGCGCATACCGGAAATGATGTCATAAATAATGAAAATCCATTCCTTATAACTTCCACATTCGAAAAAATTTCTTTGAAAAAACTATTGTTGAAATTAAAAAATATCATCTTTATTGAATTATAAACAGGCTGCCTTAGGTAGAGCTTGGCAAAAAAAAGGTTTCGAAACACTATCCGAGTCCATAGTTAATGTATATATAACCCTCTCTCTACATATATATATATTCTCTAGATTAAAAATTATATCATTGTATGTAAAAACTTCAAAGTTCCTTTTGAAAGATATTTTTTAAATGTTTGTATTACTATTATTTCTATTCATATCTGATTTTCTTACAGAACGAGTGGAAGGATGTCGGAGAACGTGCTCTCGTTCAAGGCGGACGCGTCGGACAACAAGGCACGCTACACGTGCGAGGCCAAGAACGTTATGATCAGTAACACGCTCAAAGCTGAAATAGATTTGACGGTTCTTTGTGAGTATCGATCACTCTTTTTTTTCAATCATAAATCTACTGAATAAACAAAGGCGTTCTCTGTTTATAAGTAAATAAAAAACCTAAATAACATCACTACAGTAATAGGATCTCCACCGCTGAACATGTGAACTGACCTTCTACATAGACTTCCAATAGAAACGGTGTTCTTTTCGGACATTGACTAGACCTGTGTCTATCTTGTCGAAAGACGTCCTACATTACTGGTCGGTGGTCTCCAAAATCTTAAGTCCTCTCGTTCATCAAAGGATTTACATATTTCTGAACCAATCTTGTATAAAAATTCGGAATACTTGGGACTTTAAAAGGCTTAACAATAAACGACCTTGACGGATCGTCGAATGACTACAGCTCCTATTAAAAATCTATATAACAGGCATATGTCCTATGTCCATGGTCCTGCTGCTGAATGATGATGATGATGATTCAAACTTTGAAACAAAAGTTTTGACCTAGCTTGAAAATTTGCTTACTTTCATCACCCAAATACATTAAGTTACGATACATTAGCCTAGCAATTATAATACCGTAATACATGGAGCTATAAATGGACGCGTTTACTTCCCCCAAAGGTGCACAAATTTAAAAAGAAAATATAACAAAAGTTTTCAAACAATCATTTGTAACTAAAATAATAAATATAACAAACGTGTTCAAAAAACAATCGGTTCATTAAACAAACATTAACATATGACGTGGCGAAATAAAAGCTCGTTTTAAACAACCCTTAAAAAGCTACACTCGGAATACAAACATCCATATAATTCAGAGAGGCGCACTCACCCTTTGCGAATTCTCAAAAACCTTTGATAAAGTAACCCTATCAAATAAGGGCTTAGTCAAAGAGCAGAGTTATTTAAACACGAAGTCTTATTTGCAGGTATTTAATGAATTAATATTCTAAATTCACCGCTTTCATGAAGCTTAATTGAATGGAGCTTCGCTAAAAATAACTCTATTCACATAATTATTAAATGTAGTTTTAAGAATTATTTCAATTTTTTATTAGAGCACTGAATTATCTTATTGTGTTATAAGCAGTCCATTAGTGGACATACATAATGAAAATTTTTCGAACGTTCCTTCGTTTAGGATTTTTCACAGACCGTGATATTTTACTATTTATTTTATGAACAAACTTACAGTTACAAATAAAGTACTAAGATTATTAAGTAAGACATAACTTTATCCACGGATTACTTATTTAAACATGCATAAAAAACAATAGTGAAAACGTTTGACACAGTTTTCATGAAATATATTTTCAAGGAAAATATTGTTTAAAGGTTTTTTTTTATTTACGCCATCTAAGACTCGTTCAATAGTTTTCGATACTTTTAAAAGAGGTTCGCGATCTTCTACATCATGGTTACACAGCTGTGTATCTTTTCTTAGGCAGTCACTACTTTCAAACAAAAAATTCTCACTCAAAAGCACGCAATCAATTCCTACATGTAAAGTACGCCGATGTAATGAGCTATTGTTTCGATATTTGAACGCATAACATTTACGTAAATATTAATTCAAACTTCACAAAATTGTACTTCTTACACATGGCTAATATTGGATTAACAGTGACGTTACAGGAATCCAGTTTAAGAAATAAAATTTGAAAATAAAATCGTAATATCCCCAGTTATGTAAGTTTCGAATGAATGTCCTTTGCGGTCCGCCTCGACTGTCCGTCCGCTGCTTTGCCAAACTAGATAAATCACCAATAGCTCTGGCATTTTCTATCCTTTGTAATGGACTTTTACTATTTTCATATTTCGAATTTCAATTTATACCATATTCGAATTATGCATATTTCAGTAATAAATTAACGAGTAAAAGATAGTTTAAAATAATTGTATAAAAGAATATACATGTTTTAAATTGAATTATAAATTTTATATGTAATTTTAAAATGCAGTCATCCGAATTTTGAAAAGCTTTTTATTGTTAAATCATCAATACGTTGGTTATTAATTCTGAGACTTGATATTATTGAATAGCATGTTACACACATTAAATGACAGCAAAAGAGCTATAAATACACCCTTCGAAAGCTTTTACACTTTTAATCAATCACTCTGTATATTTAACAGTTAAAATTTGCAAATTTAATTACCGTTAATAGAGCGCCGTAGTTTTAAAAGACAAACAAACGAATAATTACTCTTTTGAATGTAGAGAACGGTTTAGACAACTAACTCAAAACGTTTTATTAATTAAACATAATATTTGTTCTTTTCATTTGAATCTTTACTTACTTTGTGTATAAACGTGGAGTTATTTATATTTTAGAGTAATTGAAATAATTACGGATTGCATAGTTGAAGTGTCACTGGGCAGACCAGACATCGCGCAAAACGAATGACCGCTGGGTCTGGGTCCTTGAGGTAAACTGGAGAACACGGAGGCAGCGTATGATATCCACCTTCACCCAAAACGTGGACAAATGAGCTTGATGGTCGTCGAAAGACGCTGGCCGCTTCCCACCGGTGTCATTGTAAACATATAGAGAAGGCTTATGCCTCAGTCGGTCGATGCAGATATCCGTAGATGGATGACAGTAAGTGATATAGCCCATAGGATTGGCAAATTAAAGCAGAGGTGTGACTACATAGCGCGCAGAACAAATGGCCGCTGGGGATTTGTGGTTCTAGAATGGAGGCCATGGACCAACAAGCACAGGATGTCCACTCACAAGGTGGATAGTGCTAAGATTGTTGGAAGAAGAAAAGATGGTGTTGGCGTATCCTAAGCATTTTACAACTAATAAGACAATACAATAACATACGTTTAAAAATGAAATAATTTCGCAGTTTCAAAGTCCGTGGGATCTTAAAGAATCCATTATTATCTTCAACACTTAAAATCGTTCAAATTTGTTTAATAAATTGTTCAATATTTGTTTTATCGATGGGTGTATGCGAGTGGCGAATGTTTTCCCGACACTGACGTCAATCTTTCAAAAGCGAATCTTTCTAAATTGACACATGCTATTCGGACGAAGCCTCTAAAGTTGCAACTCCATCGGAACGCTATTATTTTTGTAGCGATGCGTTCAAAAAGTTCGCGCCGGGAGTTGGCCAATATAACTCTACGTAGATTTACGTCTGTCGAACTTTCTTAAGTTCACCTACAATGAAAATCGTTTAGGGTCGTCTCTAAATCTACATAAGACTTCGTTTAATGTCAAAGTTGAGATCTCAAGCCGAGTGTAAACGTAACGAATTCATGAGACGTTACAAACTTTAATTCAGTCGTGATCTGTGATTATAATAGATGAAGCAATTCACGGATATTAAAGTCGAACGTACGTAATATGTACGTCCATATTAAAGTAATATACTGCACCTCAAACACACACTGGTATAGTAAAATATTTTTTTTAAAATACTAGATTTTCTAAAGAAATTAAAATCTTCAATAGATAAATGTTAAATGGCGTGTATTCTGCGTTAGACGTGATGTTTGTAATTATTTTGTATTTTTTTTAAAGTGTTAATATATTTTATTATTATCCTTATTATAAATTACCATATTGTTTGCACACTATATAATTCTTAAATATTTCAAAAGAGGAGGAATCATGGTATTCAATAAAACCGCCAATTATACTTCCGTATTGTTAAAGCAATATATTTTTATTACGTATACAAAATGTACAATAAATAATTAGATAAGTATAAAGGTCGAAATATCTAAAGAGCACACGGCAGACACTAGTTTGAAAACGACGTTATAACAAGTAGGTTGTTGTATCGCATATAAAAGATATCCACTCATAAAATTAAGGATCAGAATTATAAGAGGCAATCAGGCAAAGCTTTTTTAAACAAAACATTTAAATCGTTCCCTTAAATCGAAGTACATCGCCGAGCTTAAACTCGCCGGTGGAAGCTCGGACGAACTTTTGAGTAATGTTTTAAAGAAAAGTTTGCGCTCCGAGATTGCTTCTAACAATTCCCTTTTTACTTTGAGTGTTTTAGCCACTGCTTTATGTTCAATTTGAATTTTTAAAGACTTCCTAAATGGCCGGATCTTTGTTTATTTCAAGGACAATTTAATGTTTCGCGGCAGGATTTAGAAATTGTTCCTATCACATAAAATTATATTTCTTCTAACAAAAGCAACTGACGAAGCTCAGTTGGAGGGCAAGTTGAAGTGGCAGTCGGCGGGCCACATAGCGCGCACTTAAATGTTACTTCATTACCATCATCACACCAGCTGACAGACGTCCACTACCAAGCAAAGGCCTTCCCCTTTGTGCCATCTGGCCCCGCTACATGGTCTTCTCCTGCCAGTATTCACAAACTCTCATCTTATCCGTGCCATGCCTATAAACTCGTAGTCGCCACTTGAAAACTTCTCAGCCCTAGCGGCAGTCGGCTGCAAAACCGATGTACCTCGCCCATCGCCTCTTCAGACTTCACTTTTTTAAATATAATCAATTTTTTTTAGTCGCACCGGCTCATGTGACAATATCTGGACCATCGGAGGCTCGAGTGGGTGACCCAGTTCCATTAAGCTGCAGCACAGCACCGTCAAACCCAGCCGCTGACGTCAAGTGGGTGGTGCTCGGGAAGCATCATAAGGAAGCTAGCAATCGGACAGTCATATCACCGGAAGGTATTTATTATTTGGAATTTATTAATTAGGTTATATTATTATCCATTTGGATCATTGAACATTTTTGTATGTAATGCGAAGAATGCTAGAAGGCCCAATGTGACAAAAACAGATATTGACATCATTCAACCTATAGCTGCGGGTTTCTAACGTGCCCTTATTTGACAAGTGCATACAGCAAGTTCAGATAGAGTTATGTGATCACTTTTTGAAAATTCTCAATACAGTAGTAGAGCAATTCGTTCTCGAGCTTTATTATCACTTAAAGACCCTTTACATTTAACAAGTTTTCGAATCTTCTGAAATTTATTAGGTGATAAATCAAACATTTTATTATCTAGATTAGATGAAAGTGTTTTGTAGAAGAGTAAAAATATAACGAAAGCGTTGATTCCCTTTTATATAAATGGTATCATCATTATCAAAACCTTCTCTGAAGATCGCTATGATGAGCGATATTGCTTTACAAGCATCATGAGACTTCCCCCGACCCAAACTATATCTCTAGTCTACCGAGTGACGGGCTGCCCGCGTCCACTCGAGAACATTACTTACCTAACGAATGTTAAATACAAGAGCGAAGTGCCCCGAACACTGCTACTTCTGACAAGCAATTCCTTGAGCTAACTCTGTGTTTTTCTGTGGTATTCCTCACTTGTTATTCGATCTAGCAGCAAACTGTATAAAGGTGTACTATTCACCTACATTAACGATAAACATTTTAAGTTTTTATTTTCATTTAAATATATTTTAACATTATCGTTTTGGTTCAGGAGGCTGGATAACGACATCGAACATCACAGTGGTGGTGGAACCGAACAGGAGATCCATAGTGGTTGTCTGCCACGGCATCAATGCACAGCTCACAGAGAACGTTGTCTCTACCCACACTATCAATGTATTGTGTAAGTAGATATGCTATCATTTATTTATTTATTTTCTCATAAATACTTAATTTTTTATATTGTGTTTGTAACACAGTATAAAAATTAAGTATTCATTACATTGATTAATTGATTATTTTATTAAAAATATGTGTATGTCCCGAGTTCCCTTATAATGGCGACCCTCGACTTAAAGCTATGGGCTTTTCAATCGTGCTTCCGATTTAAGCAGAGCCATCCATAGATGACAATGGTTTCTTTTTACGTAATCATTTCACCTTTAACAAATCGTTTTTTATTTAATTACAGTTTTGTATCATTTATTGATAATAATTTAAAAAGATTCATAATTTAAAAGGTAAGTTTTGACTGTTAATTAAAATACTCGATAACTTAGTAGAACTTTTCGTGTAGACTTCGGAGACCTTGTTAATCTCATAGACCATCGTAGACTTTTCATCATCATCGTTTCAGTCGCAGGCCTTCCAACTGTTACATTTTGGTCTTCGAATAAGACTTGTTCGAACGTCCGGCATCCAGCATCTGACGACAACCTTAACAATATTGTCCGTCCACCTACTTACTGGACTTCCTACTGCCGATCCGCGGTCTCTATTATAGAATCTCAACCCAGCGACTTTCCGTACCGAATTTGACCCTCGCAGCCTTCCGTTCTGTGTGCTATGTGGCTCGTCCACTGCCACTTCAAACTGCTAACCTGCTGAACTATATCAACCGTGTAGTTTCCTTAACACTGTCCGAAGAAGTCGATAATTTCTCCGGTGTAGCGTCAGCTAAATACTTAAACGGAATAGGTTAGTAAAATGTGATTGAATTCGGCAAGACTGGTAGGATTAATGTGTATTCCTTATATTTTATTTTGACCATCTTAAACCAATTAGACAGCACAGAGTTGTCATTAAATAAATTTACTTTTCTTGAACCAGCTTTTATCTGAACATTACCAACAAGCAAACAGAATAAAAAGTGGGATCGTCGGCGAAGAGAGGAAAAGGATTAGTAACCATAAAATGATTACTAAACAGCGGGATCCTCGATCTCGACAAGACTTTTATACCTTTATAATTATCCCTGTAGTTAAATAATGAAAGCACATAAAGCGCACGGTATGCTGAAATCCCGATACACATTACACGGGCGTCCACATCATTATTCATAAATTTCCCGACAAGATGGCGGAACAACGGACTCCGGTCCATTAACAGAGCACCCGCCCCGCAGGACGTGCTCAGAAATCATAACGCGCCTTAACGCGGCCCGTAATCGAGTATCAGAGCCATGCGTAATCAAAACGCGTGTAATTTGATAATACAACCTACCAACGAGAGGTGGTAGACTATTATTAGTAGGCTCATTCACGTAGATCGCGGGTTCAGTGACCTAAACCAGAGCTTTTGAGACTTTTATTCTCACAGACCTCTTGCAAAGTTTAACTGGCAGCTACTTTCTTACGACAGCGCCAAACCTCAATAAAAAATATTAAATGTAATAATTATGAAAAATACATGTTTTTGGTAGCAACAGTCGCTGAGCTTTGTAAACTATTATCTACGAAAGCAAATAAATTTTCATGGACACCCACTTACGAACCGTGAATTTAATTTTTTATCACGTCCTTGTAAACCTCCCTCGCGTCTTCTTTGGACCACTCAGGATCCACCTAAGCTGCATTAAGATCCTTTGATCTGGACAAAAATATCCTTGAAAAAATTAACACTTATCCTGAAACCTTGAGAGAATATATGAAATTAATTTTAATTCTTTAAAGACATAAATCAATGTAATGTGTAATAAATAGTAACGTTTTTTCATCATATCTCTCGCTAATTGAATATAAGTTATATAAAAGAATTAAAGAAGTGAATGTATAGCACATTTGTCAATGTATCAACCGATCAAAAAGTATAATGTGATCAATTTTAAATGATTTCAATAGAGATCAATAATTTCTCGCGTTACAAAGTCTGAAGTCTTCTAAAAATTCTTAAGTTCCTATTTAACGGGTTGTTACGTACGTACGTATGGCACAGAGGACGACTGGATGCAATTGAAGCACTTTAATAAGACCAAAAGGTCGCAACCAAACGACTGCATTAGAAATTTGTGAAGAAACATTTCAAGCGATGGTTATTCTGCTGCAAAAATGAAGATGAGACCCATTGATTCACAACCCACACAGCGTAAGAGGCGGTCTATCCACAGGATGACTATGGGAGGCTGTCGAAAGACGCTAGTTGTAGGTGTTTTCAAGGTTCTATCGGAAATCTATGGAGGGTAGGCACGTGTCTACAAGTGGTCATCTAATTAATGATAAGGGTGATAATACACACTTCTTTACAACATTCAATTTTACATTTTTATTTGCATAATTCTGTACTAATACAGAAATATTGACTATCGGAAGTAAATCGGATTAAATCAGTAAAATGTTCTGTAGTAAACAATAAATGGTACGTACATCATTAGGATGCATTGCCAACGAATCAAATAAGGTTTGCATTTAATTGCAAATACCCGAAATACAATTGATGACAACAAGCATTAACTGACGCTCGTGATCATGCGTGTGCACCCTCTAATTAGAACTACGTTTGCGTCATTGTCAAATTGTTTTTGCCCAACTTGACTGCGACCCATCAAACTTAAATCATTTTACAATACGTATATACGTACGTGTATATATGTATATATACGTATATATACATGTACGATTATATTTTTAATTTATAATAAACACTTATACATGCTGAGAGGTCATAAATGTTATAACGCATTTACTCTCAACTAATGTATGTTACATTGGATCCAAAAATCAATGGTTGCAGAAACAATAAAAAACGCAATGATAAATTTGGAAAAAAAGTGTTTTTAAAACTCTGATCAATATCCGGTGAATAGCTATAGGTGTGCAAAAAAGTATGACTCAGTGTAAAAGTATAACTCATAATTCAGCAAAAAACTTTCGAGCTTTTGCATTTATTTCCATTTATCCTGTATAAAGTTATTACTATGAAATATATATATTATTATTATTGGAAGACGACAGGCTAATTACTTGTGGCAGTACAAAGTCTGCAGAGCCAGATATTAAACAAATTTACTTTAATATCCACTATTAATAATTTTTAAAATAGATTTTCTTACTTTATTATCCTTATGTTCATTATTGTTTGAAAATGCTTTGATTTCTGGATTTCTGGGTACATGTTAGATGAAATGACGGTCATCAATTCATATCAAAAGAGCTAAACATTCATATTCCCTTTAAACTTTAACACTTATAACCAACCATGGAAATAATTTTCTTAATTTTATCTGCAGCAGTTTAACTACTATACATTCTAATAGACAAATATAGATAAAATACAAGTCGAGTTGTATCGCATTTTTACTGAAGGTTGTGGGGGTCGAAAGATTATCAAGTGGTGTCCACGAGCCAGTAGAGGACAGCCGGTAGATGTTCGGGGACATATAGTTTAGTAGTCATCGTGGCGATCTTTGTAGGCGGCCCCTGTTGTACCCTGCAGTGTACCAAGATGATGATGATAATGGTGATTGATGGCTTATTTAATTTGACAGCTCTCTTACTTAATGTATTTAGGTAAGAGTATTTTAGTAAGAAAAGTTATTTCGTGTTCAGCTTCAGAGCCTATAAACTAAAATTTCGTTTGATACCCGTTTACATGTCCTACACCCCACTCATATGTTTAACATTCTAACTGGTAGAGACATTAATCGACATGAAATCAGTTTGTATAAAAAAAGTTTACTTCTCTATTTTGTCACTATCTTCCTACAAACTGAAAGCTTCGGGTACAGTGTAAAAATAGTTCCATTCAAGCCGAAAGCATGAAATGTTTTTTCCCTGTACATTTCACGTATGTACAGGGAATATACGTAACCAACGCTTTCCAATCACGTATGATCAACCTTTCAAAAACACTAACATGGGCGTCGGCGCTTCGGGTACCTTTATACCGGTGCTGAGTCTGTGTGAGAGTACAAAATACCAAACGCAAACGGCTATAAGGTTAAGCTCATTTTGGTTAAATCATATTGTAGTAATGTATATATATTATATCATATTCCTATATTTTATTTGTTCGTTTCATTACATTCCTTATTAAGAGCAATGGAAGCCTGATTCGTAGTTATTAATTTATTTATGTAATTTTTATTATCAAAACATATACGATAGACAATTACGTATACCAAGAAAGTATAGAAACTAGAATCGAACAAAAGAGTGATCATTATAGCATCCTTCAGCTTAAAGCTAAAAGGCTTCATAGCTGCCATCATTTATAAAGATCATACAACAAACTCAGACGAGCTTTTAGTGATCATCGAACTAGACTAAGCTTTTATCCTTATATAATGATATGTTCCATACATTTTAATTTTAATTTGAAATCATTCTTATACAGTGATGTGTAGTCAAGTGTGTAATTACAGTCTTTAAGTACCAATTTGATTGAATGTAAAATCAAATGGAACTTCGTTTTAATATTATCCCAACATTTTTAAATGAAGTTACTAGGGTTTTAATGCGTTCTGCTCAAGGAAGATCTCAAGTATAGTTTTATTATAATCGTTATCACAAATAGCGACATTTGATTCTTGTCACGACGATACAATTCTTTGTAAATGTATTTCTTTATCAATATAAATTTCTAAACGTACATTGAACAGTAATATATAAAGAAAAGATTCTGTGAACTTGTAGCATGTGTAGCGACTGGGCCCGAGTCGAGGCTTACTAGGAAGCCCTCGAGGTTCACTACTTCAACCGAGGCTAAAGGTAGGCGCCCTCTGCGCACTGCGACGTCAGAATTTACAAATGCCATTTAGGCAGCAGTGTAACCCAGTTCAAAAAAAGGGGTATAATGTAATTTATATATAGGGATTTTTAATATTTATTTTTCATATTGAAATTAATAACAAACAAGTATAAGCTTGAAATAGATAGTTTAGCTTGCAAAATAAATAAAAGCTTTGACGGCAAACAGATGTATGATAAAAACAATCCCAAACGAAAATTCGTTTTATGTTAACTTTGTGTAAATAAATTCGGAGTTCACCGGTGTCTACGCCCGTACTATTCAAACATGCACATCCTCGCGGCTACGAGTTATATAATCTGCTTTAAACCATCCCCCCGAAAACTTCTGCGTCGCGATTTTCATAACTTCGCTAACCGAATACAGCAACTCGAGGGTAGGAGTAAAAAAATTAACGAAAATTAAAAATTTACTCGGCCAAAATTTTTAGCGTTCAGAAATGAGAGAAACTATGAACAGCGCATAAACACGGCCGGGGGAGCGGAGTCGGCTTCCGGTTTGAAAATTATCATATTTCCGGTACGGATGCGAGCTTTGGCCTGATCGTCGAGTGTAATTTTTTGAGAGAATGTTTTAATTGTTCTCTGTTAGATGGAGTTGAGGTGGTCTAGTAAAGAAGTTGTAAATTATAATAAAATATCGCCACTGCTTGCAAAACCGATGTACTTAATAAGCAATTGTCCACTAAAACAGTCTAAGAGCTCGATGGCCTTCCAATCCGGTAACATAGTGCATACTACTAGCGGCCTTCTCGAGCTTCTCTATTTTAAAAGAGATTTAAACTAGGTGCCCTCTGCACGCTGCCGTCTTGAACTCGCTGAATTTTCAAATGCCCTTTTGGCAGCGTAAGAGTCAGGTCGATAAAACAAAGACCAAAACATTCTAATAAATCCTAAGCACCATACGATATCTGTGTATTTCAAAATTAATCTATATTTACTTTAGTCACGCAACAAATTCACCGATTACGTTAATCTGTTTAGAGAAGGCCGTATTTTTCTTTTAATAGAATTATGTTCACTAACTACTATAGGTTTTACCTATTGAGTTATCACTGTTCGATGTCATTGTTATAAGACTTAAACAATGACGTTATATCAACGACAGGTAATGTTCCGATTGCTCCACAGCTAAGTATATAAGTAAAAAAATTGCTATAGTTGATATATTTCCTTAAAATTACTCTGGTTTGTAAGCATCAGTTAGACTGCATAAGCAAATAAAATGTACGTGGTTGTGACAAAAGTAATCCCCATTCTAAGGCATTAAACGGTGGAAGAAAACAAGTTTTTCTTTATTTACTTATTTATGATCAAAATTCGCTCGTGTAACTGTCGACTGAAAGGTTAGGTTAGACCGATAGCTATGTTTGTGGAGGCTCCATTATAGCCAAACATTCATTGTCGCAGCCGCACAACTCAAAAAACTGATCGCCTCAGGTCTTACCCATGTTCAATTACAGGTTAGAAACGTAAACTTCAAAGAATGTTGATAGTTGTGCAAACTCAAAATCAAAACAAGTCTTCTGCCTTCTACTTGCATGGATATGCCTGGAAAGTCGGTAAAATTTCGGACTGCTGTTGACTGAAAAGTCAAAATCAAACATCGGAGAGGTTGTAGTCCTAGATAATCGAAAAAAATCCGTTCGGCCCTTTACACCAATCTTTATGCCTTGCTTCACAATATTAAAGAAATTATCAAGTGGCCCGCAGTAAGGAAGACGTAGGTTACTCCAAGTCCAATTAATCACGATTCTCAGTAACGAAGACAACGTTGTAAAAAGAAGGAGAATCAAAAAAAATTGTTTAATCATTTCAAAGACTTATTGACAACACGGACAATGATTTCCAATCACCTTAGAACTTACAATGCTATTTCTTCATTACTATTTTCGATTAAAGGTACATGGTGAAAGATCACACAGCTGTAAATTAATAAATAAAGTTAACGCAAAAACGTCAACCGGCCCTCTAAATCCAACTTACACATCGTTTGCATTTTTTCCACCCGCCTTACGCCATAAACCACTCCTCTTAAGCGAGTTTAAGCACCTTCCAATCTCGCGACCCTCTCGCACGTATGCATGCGTCCCACTCGCACGCCGACCCGGTTGCAAGCATTACTACGCCTTGGATGGTATTGGGAAAGTGAATTTAAACGACTCTAAAATTCGGATTTAGTGATGCAATAAAATCAAGCATAAAAACTACTACGAGCTACGAGCTACGGGCTACGGGCTACGAAAAGCGCAAAAGCGCATCTCTTCTAGTTTCCATTCATTTTGCTACAATGTCGTGATTATTAAAAAAATGCCTAATCAGCCCTGGCGTACTAGTGTTGTTTCTGATTTAAATGCGGATAGCACAGTACCCGGAGTTATATTAAGTTAGTTATATAATCTTTTATAAACAGATTCGTTTGTAATTAAGTCAAAAGTCTGTTGTCAAAAGTGTCAAAAGTAAGTTAACAAATTTGTCAATCAAAAAAATTATATTTTACTAGTCTAATAACTAAAATTGTAAAATCTTGTAGTACTTAATCAGTTTTGATCAGAATTAAATAAAATATAAGTTAAAAAACTTCAACCTTAAACTCTGTAGTAAAATACGGATCGCACTCAACTTATTTTATTATTGACATTAGACGTCCGTTATCATAATAGATGAATTTGTGATCAATACGTACGATTAAAGATAGACAAATAAATAATAAGATATTACATAAAAGAAATCTAGTCAATTATTTCCTTACATACAGTATATATTAGCCCGAGAAGGCGACACGCGAACTTATCTAGAGGTCGCACGTGTTTATTCCATTGGTATAACTGGATGTTTATCTTTAGCATTGTGTTCCGCGTTTGGTTTGTGTAATCGTGTTTTTCTTTGGCTATCGAATTACACGCTTTGAGAGCTTTTATGCTTGAGTTATTGGAAGCTTATTTATAACTACCTATATTATATTATACATGATGATATTTTGTTATATATATGGTATTAAGCTGTCTGTAACATTCGCAAAATGTTGTATTCAAAAATGTTTAAAATTTTATTTAAAAAATGTAAATAACCTTACAATAATCAATATTTAATAACTACCGGATTTTACTACGCATTCACAGAAACGTGTAGATATAGGTATAAAAAATTCTAAGTATATCACGACTTCTTATATTGAAATCGGACGGATTCTCCGAAAGAATGTGCAGCGTATACAATGGTCTCAAATCTATGTTGCATGCTCGTGACATCTTTGGTACATCATTATGCAGTTATCTAAAGGCGTTCATACACTTGCATAATAAAGTTAAATAGCGATATATTCTTACTGTTACAATCAGCAGTACTTAAATACGTATAATTTTATTTCTTAGTAGCTGCAGTATTTTGCGATTTTGTATTCTTTTATAATATAATATTGTCGTTAATGATGTGTGAGTAGATGAGACAATGAGTAGGTGCTTCCAAATTTGTGACCTATTACTCTAATTATTTAATTCTTTAGCGAAAAATCGTTCGTTCTATGTAAATTAAAATTAATTAATAACTTAATTAAGGTTTTAGATTATTAAATTTTCGATCTAAGTTTTTATTTCACAATCTTTATCTCTCATTGCCTTTTTCGCTGGTTATTTCTTGTTAGATTAGTAAAATATGTAAGCAAGAAACAATTAAAATTTACATATGTATATATATATATATACATTGGCTTTGCAAATGTATTATCGTAACGAACAACCTAGATGACCTACGTATTAGAAACCATGTGCACATACATTGCAGATTTGTACCGACTTTAAAAATGTACGTTTTAATAGAATCAGCAATCTTGCATTTACAATTTGATTATTACAAATTCTACGTGAGCACGTTGTACCGTCATTACGTTAGCTGTGCACGGTGTACTCTGAACTAACGCCCTGATTACACTGACCTTAGGGTTGGGACATATGTTTCTGACATTAACCTAACCGTGCAAAGTGTAACATTATTTATTTTAACCTGTACAATAACCTTTTATAACACTGAGGTGTTTGAAATGCAACAGTAAGACACGAAAAACTCTATCCTCGTCCAACATAAGAACTAGACTTTTTAGTGACGTGTCTCGATAATACGTCAAGAGAAAAATGTCAAATGAGCCGCCCTATTTAATACTAATAAGAATCAAAACATTTGTTCATCCGAAAAAGTGAATGAACAATGCAATCGGATCCAAACCTTACACGAAACCACTGTAGCCGAAGCACAATACACACTGTTAAAGACCGCCCTGAATCACATAACGTAAAGTGATATTGTTACTTAAAAGAGTCACAATCCTCATAAGTGAGAAGGAGAATCGATCGAATTGCCCTTCTCTACAATAACTTTTTTTTTAAATACAACTAGGAGAGATTCAAACGCCTCCCAATCTGTGAAGAACCGACAAACTCAACTCCCCGAGTGAGTTGAGTTTGTCGGTTCTTCACAGATTTTTTTGTTATCACTTTCAAATGTCATCAAACAAGAGACTGTCAATAATAGAGCTACCATAAATCACGATTAATTACGTAAAGTAATAACCTACTCAAGGTAAATATGCTCTTAACAACTAAGTAACATATTTATATAATAAAACGGTTCCTCTTAGATAAGACGAATTTTACTCGAAGCCACAAAACGACCAAATGTTTTCAGACTTACAAAGACTTAAAGAGTGTACTTTATCCGGCGTTTAAGCATACTGTGTTGGGAGCAAAAACTTGTTATCTAGAACCCATTCATCATGTCGAAATACGTCGGTCCAACGCATAAGATGGAAGCGGAATAAAAGAAAATTTATAATCACAAAATAATTTCTGAACTAAAAAGCTTTAATTTTATTATATTTTTTACATAACATAATTCTTCTTCTTTCGTATCATCTACATTCGTAATATCTATAGCACTATTTAAATTGAAGTCTTTTGTGGACGTGTCCACCCATAAAATAAAAAGGTGACCCTGTTAAGGTAGACAGAAAACGTTTGATGGAGGTCTGTGTTGATGTATTAATTAATAAGGATTTGTTACTTATTTTCACCTAAAACTTCGACTTGAATACATATCCGTTCCAAAAGAGTTTTTTCGTGTGATTTATACCTAAATTTTTAAAAACAAAATCATAACTAGGGAGCCTACTGATTGTTATATGCTGACTGAAGAATATTTGGTTATTGAAGGGATGAAGTCTTTGAAGCAACAATTCACACTCATTGAAGATGTATAAATGATAATAAAGAAGATGAAAAAATGATATATAAAGTAAATTAAGGAACATATCTGTTCCAAAACGGAACAATAATGTATTAGTGACAATTTTTCATTTATAAAATTTAATATACATGAATTTAAAATTTTTTCTGAAAAGTGAGTCCGGTAGATAATTTTAACTTGTGATCATAGGTCGAATGGAATTTCCAAAACAGTTTGTGCATTATGCTCTCCGTGTACCATAATACCACACTGCTATTGCA
>DWIC01000040.1:0-18778 GCA_018248135.1 Battus belus
TCTGTAGCGCTTTGTACATAGCCGCGAAATTCTAAAGACAAAAAGGCGGAAGGGAGATATTTGACAACCTATTATAAGCATTCACTTTCGCACAGAAATACCTTCCACTATGCTAAAAAACAATTATACGTTTTAAAATTTCCATCGAGTAATTTCTAATTTGTCAGTATTGCGTTTTGCATTGCTGTACTAGGACACCTACGCGCGCGACCTGATGGGGAAGTCGCTATAAAACCGCGTGGCACTCTCAACGTGTGTTAAAGCTTTTCCACCAATAACCAATCGCCATAAATATCAAATCAATCAAAAACGATATTAGTCATTACACATATGAACATCTTGTCCATGTAACTATGGTAATAAATATAATAAATGAAAACGCAGGGTTCCTGTCTATCTAAAGCTTTCACACCAATCAGTTATACAAGTATAACGTATGCACAGTTCAAGATGGGAGAGTACGTGTGGCGGTCGTTCTCGGAAGTGGAGAACGAGGCGCGGCAGTTCGCGCTGGGACTGCGCGAGCTGGGCGCTACGCCCCGCCGCAACATCGCCATGTTCGCGGAGACGCGCGCCGAGTGGATGCTGGCCGCGCACGGCTGCTTCAAGCAGAGCATACCAGGTCAGTTGTTCTCGTCTGCACACACATTACATATTTTCCCAAAGTATCGACACATTTATATTTAAAATTCATGGGATTCTGTTTGAAAAATAGATAAAAGTAATAAAGTGCTAATTCCTTCGAACATTAAGCATAACATAATTCGTAATAAATTACGTTAATTATTAAAAGATAAAATAAAATAGATTTAAAAATAGTGTACTGTTTAACGATATACTTATTATAATTATAAAAAATATTGAGTATTACAAATTTGTGTAAATAAAGATCATTCGAGTTAAAAACACAATTAATTATTGTCCGTATATATACTTTAAATTGGTTACATATGATCGACTCGTTAGGCCCGCGAACAATCTTAACGCAAACGAACTACGTACTGTAAGTGATCTCATAAAGACATAATTAATTTGCATCAATTATATTTTGAGCGTTCTAACTAGAAATTTTCGAGTTTCAGTTGTAACCATCTACGCAACGTTGGGTGACGACGCCATAGCCCACGGCATCAACGAAACGGAAGTGTCCACCGTCATAACCACCCACGACCTGCTGCCCAAGTTCAAGAAGATCCTACAAAAGACACCGCTCGTCGACACAATCATCTACATGGAGGATCAGCTCAAGACCACTGACCGCGAGGGCTACAAGCCCGGCATCAGGATCTTCGGTTACAAAGAAGTTATTTCCAAAGGCGCGCAGTCGAAAATTGGTAAGTGTTTTTGGTTTATTTTGTGGATAATCATTGTTATAGATAAATAATTTCCATGGGCATATATTAGCATATATTAGTCGTTTCCTTCAAAACCCTAATATATATATAAAAATAAGGACATCAATATAAATAATAGACAAGATTATTATCCCTTCTTTTGAGTTCCATAAATTAGTAACTCTGTTGAAGGACAACTGTGATTTATACTTGCGGTCTAATGCCTGCGAATTGCTTCTACATTAAATAAAAACAAAACTGTAAAAGGAATTGGAGAGTCCACGTGGGAATTACATGAATTAATTCCTTTTTTTTCATCGGACATCAAAGCGCACGGATTCACGACATCCGCACACGGTTCATATCCCCTCCACCTGCACTAAGCGTTTTGATACTACTTTTTATAGTGTGAACAGCCAAAGTATGGAACAACCTACCTGCGTCCTTGTTTCCAGCCAACTAGAACTTAGCAGCCTTCAAATCAAGAGCGAATAGGTTTCTTATTGGTACTCATGTGCCATCGTAGATCTCGTTATTGCTTAACTTCAGACGAGATAGAGGTTAAATGCTTTGCCTGTAAAAAAACAAAACGACCTTACCCTACTACAGCATAAATGATTTTAAGTAATAATAAATTTTTGAAATGAATTAATTAAACTACAAAGGATGGAAGTGTGATCACACATGGGATCCCCCCTAAATTGGATTTGGGTTTTCAAAAACCAGTACAGAAATATTTTTTTTTATTAGACGAAATCCATAGAGAAACCATTTTTGGTAACAATCAACCTTTGCCTAGAAGGAGTAGAATTAATAGCATTTGTCAAATGTCTGTGTTCCCCAGAACCGGTCCCGCCGTCACCTTCAGACACCGCCATCATCATGTACACGTCGGGCTCAACAGGCGTGCCCAAAGGAGTGGTGCTGTCCCACCGCAACATGGTGGCTACACTGAAAGCCTTCGCTGACGCAATTCCCATAAAGGACGGTGACATCCTCATGGGCTTCCTACCACTCGCTCACGTCTTCGAACTGCTCGCCGAGAATCTCTGCATTCTTGGAGGTAGGTGTAACTGTACCACTATCGTGGCAGTACGAAGTGGTTCTATAAAGCACAGCAAGGCTGTCAGGTGGGGTTTTGCTAATCCGTGATGTATCCTGGTGCAGCATTAATAGAACTGAAGAGGTTAAATCCAGAAATTACTTACCCTTCCACCACTCGCCAATCCCAGAAACAGATAAATACTTGTGGATCAAATTTACCGAAGAAAACATATGAATAAAATTACCTTAAATTAATTTTACCGCTCCGGTATCAATATATGTATACAGGATTACAAAAGGTTGTTGATAACGAAGGTGAATATATCGTTGATTACAAATTACAACTTGATAAAAATGTAGTCATGTGAATTTAACTTAAGAAAGTGACGTTACTTTCCGGTCCCACTAATAGTTTAGTTATTATGACTATAAAATAAATAAATATAAGTATTGGAAGTTAATTGGTGTAATTTTTCAGGAGTGCCAATTGGTTATTCCACACCGCTGACCATGCTGGACACCTCCAGCAAGATCATGAAGGGCACGGCCGGCGACGCCACCATCCTCAAGCCCACCTGCATTACAACTGTTCCAGTAAGTTCCATTCATATAATATAATAAAATATATCCATTCGTATCGTATTATAATTCCAGGATACTTTTAATGAATAAAAAAATCTTAATACTTAACAAAAAACATTAAATTAAATCGACAATTTTGACTGGAATAAATTTTTATGTCTTATATTTACCACAACTGGTCTGTATGGTCAAAGCATGTTTTTGTGGAAAGCTGAAAATTATAATTTTAGTTAATCACTACTGACCTGAGCTGGCTCGCTCGAGGTATTTCTGTCTGAAGAGGCGATGGGCGGGGCACATCGCTCGTGCGACCGATTCTTGTCGGAGACTGGTCATCGTGGCGATCTCTTCAGCTATCCTTTACAGAGGACATGAGATCCGGGCTAGCCACACCCCTTGGATCAATAAGTGTTCTTGATTGGAAAGTCAACCTTGCAATGACCATATGAATGCCTAATTCTTACCGTAATCAGAATCTAGTGAATTATTTAGTAATGTCTTAAAGGCGACAAGTACAAATGTTGTTTGTTTGTATCACAGCTGATCATGGACCGCATCAGCAAGGGCATCACGGAGCGCGTGGCCCGCAGCGGCGCTTTCGCGGGCGCGTTCTTCAAGTGGGCGTACGTATATAAGCTGCGCTGGCAACGGCGCGGGTACGGCACGCCGCTGCTCGACCGGCTGCTGTTCGCCAAAGTGCGCGCGCTGCTCGGCGGCCGACTGCGCCTCGCCATCGCCGGCGGAGCTCCCCTCGCGCCCGACACGCACACGCAGGTACGAACCAGCGCACCGGCACGAACGCACGCACCCCGTACGTCAACACAAATACTTGCATGGTTTTAGAACAAACACTAACTCATCGTAAACCGACACAAACTAGCTTGATTTGGCCATAAAACTCGAATGCAACACGTCACACAGTTGGTTCGGACACAAATACTTGCGCATCTTAGCCTTTTAGAGACACAATTACCACTATGTTCAATACATATTCGAATACGCTCATCTCGTATACATACAGAAACACTTTTGTGGACAGAACAAG
Organism: Battus belus; assembly: GCA_018248135.1. Taxonomy (NCBI): domain Eukaryota; kingdom Metazoa; phylum Arthropoda; class Insecta; order Lepidoptera; family Papilionidae; genus Battus; species Battus belus. Next base: position 4,006 of record DWIC01000040.1, read on the forward strand.
GGACCCCTATACACCGCCATACACCCACCCAATATATACATGCAACTGATGTACGAGAAAATACCTACATAAACGTTTATCACTATCTTCACATATGGGAGATTATAGTCTTTCAAATGTAAAGATCGTGACCATGACTTCAAGACCAATTACTTAGTGGTCGTCCACAAGCCGATAGATGCGGTGTGGTGGGTTCACTACATGGACAGACGACATAGTAAAGGTCTCGATATTTAGGGAAGGCCTCGCAGTGGGCGTGTATCGACATGACGATGACAATGAACAGGTTCGCCTGTGCCTCTGCTGCGACGTGGTGGTAGGCTACGGGCTGACAGAGACGACCTCGTGCGCGACCGTCATGTGCACGCACGACCGGAGCACCGGCCGCGTCGGCGCACCAGCCACCGGCGTCGACCTCAAGCTGCTCGACTGGGAAGAGGGCCACTACCGCGTCACAAACAAACCGTACCCCCAGGTGAGCATCCCCATCATAATACTAACTGTAATAGTGAATAATTATGTATTGTGAATTTTTTTTAAATAAACCTATTGTCGCAAAGTGTCTTTCACTCTTTATTCTAAGGTATAAATCATTTATTATGCTAAAAAGTGTTCTATTATTTATCGAATAATGAATTTTCGCATTCAGAAAAAGATACCTTGGAAAAATAAAGAAATATTAGTATTATAAATGTTAAGAAAATTAATTTAAAAAAGTTTAGAAAAGTGCACTATGGCTATCCCCAAGATCTCGAGGAAGTGGGTATGGCGGGTCTAGTATAGTCAAAGGACCCCATTGTCCTTATGATAGTTAAGATTAGTAAAGTGATGCATATGTGGAATAGTGGCATCTGGTGGTGGTAACTTCAAGATTGGAAATTGCCTCTGTGCTTAGTGTAACATGAGAGATGTTCCCAGGGTGAGGTGGTGATTGGAGGCGACTGCGTGGCAGAGGGCTACTACAAGAATCCCGAGAAGACGCGCGAAGAGTTCGTGGAGCTGGACGGGCGGCGCTGGTTCCGATCTGGAGACATTGCTGAACTGCATCATGACGGCTGCATCAAGATCATCGGTAATAGTTTCATCTGAATACATTGTCAAATAATATAACGGCCCGTGTCGGGATGTCCAAGCGGCACTGGAACTTTGTTACTGTAGACAAAAATACAATCATATGGTAATTAACAATTAAAATATATTTATTAAGGAGGAAACCTGTAAATATATTATTTAAGAGCCTACGACTGTAGATATCCTGCAAACAAATAATATTAAAGTTGTTTATAAGTATAAATGATTTTTAAATCTAGAAAATCTCGTTAGAAATGTAGTTAGGTAAAAAAAGATGATTGACAATGATCTATTTAGTTGTTTACAAAGTTAACTGATTTTAAAAAACCTTCTAGAACAATTTAAACAGATTTATGTTATTTATTAAGGTCTATAGAAGACTAAGATTAAGGCCGCTATTGAACACTTTCATTGTCAATCAAACAGTGATAGCCCAGTGGTAAGGACTGCAACTTTCAATAGTAAGTCACAGGTTCGATTCCTGGGATAAAATTTTATACAATTTACGCTGCATGAATTATAAAGAATTGCCACTATTTATAAACAAGTTTTCAAAGGATGGGCAGCAGCATTCTTTACATATAATAATACCATACGGCGATGGCTAACCCGCCTGCCAAACGTGGCGATTATAGTAAATCCCCACAAGATATCTTTGGGGGAGGCCAGTGTCCGACTGCGGGCGGTACTACGACTGAAGTATAATTAAAGTTACTTTACCTGTGCACAAGTCCTCACGATTATGTTTGCAGTAAATAGTTCAAAACAATCCACAGACCGCAAGAAGGACCTGGTGAAGCTGCAGGCAGGAGAGTACGTGTCGTTGGGCAAGGTGGAAGCGGAGCTGAAGACGTGCCCAATGGTGGAGAACATCTGCGTGTACGGCGACAGCAGCAAGACGTATACCGTGGCGCTTGTGGTGCCGCACCCGCGACACCTGGCCGACCTCGCGGCGCGGCTTTCGAGGCCCAACGAGGACTTCGCGGAGATGTGCGCCGACTCCGCGCTCGAGCAGGCCGTCGTGCGCGAGCTGGCTGACCACGCGCGCAAGTGTATGTACTCGCCTCAGTGCACTGGCCTCCTATATAGGGATAGCCCCCCTCCCACTTTTCCAATAGTAAAACGAATCTGCTGGATGCATACCACGTCCAACCGGTCGAAATAGGCTTACAAATCAGGCTCAGAGTGAGAGAGAACAAGTAAGTCATAACTAATGCAGTGCTGAATGTTGAACCTACAAGGTCTAATTAAGCTGTGGAAGATGCTGGATGGTGGCCACCTATCTTTCATATTGAAAGTCTATAGAAGGCTTATATCTAGCTATGACTGTGTTACGGAATGATGACGATGACAGAGGGACATACTGTCATTAAGTTTTTAATGAATGCTAGAAACTGACTCAATTTTATTGGCTAGTCTACATTGTTCTTTTCGACTTGCCACACTTTTTTCTTTCAGCCAAAGGACGACAGCCTCTCCAGTGGTTTTCATAAAAGACCGGTTGATAGTGGTCTGCGTACAGCGCCATCTGACGCCCATCGCGCGAACGTCGTACTGTGCGCTTGCCGGATCTTTGTTATTGAACCTTATGACTCCAAAGGTTATCTGTTCTGCAGATTATGCGGCCTATCCATTGCCAATCTGATGGGCTATGATGGTTAAATAATCCGAAAGTTCTTCGAATCTCCTCAGTTCTGATTCGATTTTGTTGAGAAGACATTCTTCTGGCTACTTCTCTGTGGCCTGCACAACATTAGCATCTAGAATAACCTGTGATTGTTGACCCAGGTGGGCTGGAGAAGTTCGAGGTGCCGGCAGCCGTGAAGCTGTGCACGGAGGTGTGGTCCCCGGATATGGGCCTGGTCACGGCCGCGTTCAAGATCAAGAGGAAAGATATCCAGGAGCGGTACAAGGACGACATCAAGCGCATGTACGCCTCGTGAGAGCACACGCTCGGCCGCCACTGAGCGCCCAGCGCCCGCGGCCGGCTCGGCGCCTGCACTGTGAACGTACTGTGCATCTGCTGACCCACTTTATAAATCCAAACTAAATAGGTTGTCAATATATTTACAACCTTAACGCAAGTACATTAAGGTTCCAATTTGATTTATCAAAAATACTGTCTCTTTCCTGGGTCAGGTTTAAGTGATGTACAAAGCAGTCGTCATCACAGTTCAGCCCGCTTAAATACAATTAGGGATGCAATTATAATCATTAATGTACACGATACAAATCGATGTATCGATTCACTCAAATATCGATATCTATATATATATAGGTAGAAAATTGAATCGAGTTGGCTGAACGTATTTAGAGTTTACTCAGTCGATCAACAGTGGGACGTGCCCACGCTGTCTGTAAATTGTGAACAAAGTCCAGGATCATGGTCCGGACATATTGTATATTATGTACTGTATGCATCACTTTGTATAAAGCAATCAATAGAAATTATTAATCTTGTTGCAAAATGTTTCAATCGGTTCTAAGTTTCTATATATATAAATAATTAAAAAATTGTAAGCCCCCTGTACATAATTATTTATGTGTAGCGTATTTAAATTGTAGCGTAGCGGTCGGTGTGTGCGAGCGAGACGGATGCGCGGAGCCAATTTAGCTTTTCTTGTCACAGTCGATGGTGAAATTACCTATATATGATCGATGATTGATATAGGTGGAGCGATTTTTTTGATACTTGCACCGTGTGGCACAACGTGGATTGATGACTATTCTTAATTTAAATACCAAATAACTCTATGGGGTTTTCAATAGAGCAAAACAATAATGATCTCCTTTTTTATCTAGAAGTGTCATGTTATTATTAACTTCAACGCTCAAAGCGTAGGTTCCCAGTTTTAGGATTACCGTCAAAATTTCAAAACAAAATATAAATGTTTTATACGGCTAGACGAGTTATTATTAATTTAAAAGTTTTTCATAACGATCTTTGTTCATATTTCTATCCGTTACAGGGCGGTTGAAAATTTTGTACGCCATTAAAAAATTGCCAGAAGTGGCTAATTTGATAGAAATTAGTATCAAATTCAATTCGTCATAATTATATACGTCTGGTGTCAAAAAATCGTTTTATCCTTATCAGTTACTGTGTAATTAACATAATAATTATAGATCTGAGGTCTTTATGTACGCAGACGGGAAATACTCCCGCTGCAGTTTTACGCTGTAGATATTGGCCTAGTGTCTTCTATATCTTCTATATAGTTAGATACGTTCCGTTTCACGGTAGTTACCAGGTTGATATGAAATATTCTCGACTCGTGAAACGGAACGCCCTCAACAGTCGCACCAAACAAATTAACATTAAAACGTTATTCCCACACTTTACATAATAGGGTGCGGCCGAGTTAATGATTCATTTAAAGTAAATGTATAGTACTTAGGGGATCGGGGATTATGTTTAGCATATGTACTACATGTATGAAGGGGGCAAGCTGGGGCATAAAGCCCCCATTTTAAGCAGCTGGACCTGTATCCCTCTTTTCGGCGAAGAGTACAGCATGGATAATGTCCACGCCCAGAAGTGGGAGTGTACACATCGAAATGAGGGTAGATTGATAATGGCTGTTTTAGCTTGTTGATTAGTTGTATGTTAATATTTATTGATTTTCATTCTATTGCTTCCGACGCATTTCTTCGAGCATTTAATTCGCATGATTAAAGTCAATTGCTGTGTAAATTTTTGGAATACATCTCTAAGTGGCTTTCATTATTAGACGCTCGATATTCGTGTAGAAAATTATATATTTGTAATTGTATTCGATGTTCCAATGCAAGCCGGAACTGTGCGGAGCGCGACCTTTTCAATTACAAATTAGTCGGCGTCTGATGTCTTTGACGGGAGTTTTGCGCACTTTCGTTTGCATTTGAAGATAATTCATAAAATTCAATCGAAAAACAGTTTTTGTATTATTTATTCAATAAATGTTAATAAAATCAACTTCGGACTTTCATTTCACTTTTTTATTATGAAACAATCATCATTTAACCATCGCTGCATATAGTACTGAGACTTACAATATGATCGATTGGATTTGGACTTCAGCATCTTCAGATAACCTTGACAAGGTCATCGTATGTCATGTTCATCTTGAAGAAACATGGACTCTACCTTCATCAACATGGCATCTCGTACCTCCTTATGAAAGGTCCCCAAAAAGAGGGGTCATTAAAATATAAAACATCTTAAAATGTCTTCACAATTATTTGACACCTTCAATTGTCAAGTAGAAAAATTCCGAACAAAGCCTACACACAGTGCATTCTTCACTTGACATACACGAGTGATTACCATTCATATGATGTCAAAGAAATAAATTCTATTTTTATAAATGTCTTAGCTTAAAAGATATTACTAATTACTTTGACCAATATTTGTCAATAAGGTTACATTACAGACAATTAGATCAACAAATGAAACAAATTTTGTAAACTTCCCGACTTTATTTCTGTAAATATAAACAGTATGCTATCATTTATATAATTAGATATACAGGTTGTTTACATTTCATAATTAAAAATCCGTCAAACTGGCTATTATCAAGTTTTGATACATAACATCAAGTTAAATATGTCCAAACTGGACAAACAAACATATTGTATGATAACAAAGAACATTCAATACTTGTTGAACAAAAATTACTAAGTTGACCAAATGACAATAATTAAAGTCATGTTCAAATAAAATGTCAGGAAAACTAAACTTAAAACAACAAACCAAAGTATCTATCTTCAAACAGAGATTGTGGTTATTTCCCCCCAATCTTGAGCTTTGGTGCCACTCCATTACCAGTCAACACATGGTACATGCCCATAGTGAACACATCTGTTATCAAAAACATCATATTCCATGCATATTTATCACAGCGATGTAAACTGAATATTGGCTACAATTGAGGGTATATAAAAATTTTATCTACCCACATTTATCATATAACATTTGTAAGTGAAACATGATTCAATGGAATCAATTAGGGCTAGGCGGTGCTCATCTTGCAGAGGTGCCTCAGCTGCAGGATCTTGATTTCATCAGTGCCAAACTTGACCACACCTTCCTGGTTATCTATAGAGATCAACTGTCCAACTGCCTCACGATGCTCGCCAGCTATTACCTAAACACACGAACAACGAACATATTAAGTTGATTTACAAACTAAATGGAAATTATCTAACGTCTGTTAATACTGACTCATGATTCTCATTCAACAATGCCATGGTGAAAGCACCAATACCTGAAGTAACAAGGCTCATATTAACTTATCAATGTGAACACTGCTTTCTAAATTATTACACTCTAATTGGTCAACTGCAATCTTATTGAATGTGAAAAAGCTGAGTAACAATGATGAGCCAATATTTTCTAATTATAAAAGTGACTTTGAACCAATTTAACACAAGAAAGTTTGTGTATTATCTGTCTATGAAGGCATGTTATAGCAATAAGCAGAGATATTACGAGAAAGTTTAAAGTATTAAAGAGTCACTTTCTGAGAGTTTTTATGCGGTGTCATTCTACATAACAAAAACAGGCTTGAGGGTATATGCATGAATGTATATAGATACCTTGACCCGGTCGCCAGAGTGTGGCACGACGGGCGCGAGCAGAGCGGCCGGTAGCGTGACCACGCGCTCGTCCTGTGGCAGGAACACGCAGCACGTGGAGCCTGACACCGAGCGCACAGCGCCCGTTTGCCCGCGTAGCGCCTCCTCCGCGGCGCCCGACACGCGCACCTCCACCTCCGTCGTCAGCCAATCGGTCGTCTCGCTGCCGGCCCCAGCGCCGCCCACACCACTGCCCGCCCCGCCTGGCGTCGGCGGCGCGTACGACGGTGAGCTGGGCGAGTAGTCGGCCGGGCTCGGCGCGCCCAAGTAGCCAGCCGGGAAGCCGGCCGGGCTCGGGCTTGGCCGGTACGGGCTGTACGAATGGTCGGAGCCGTACATGGTGCCGGGCGTCTGCGGCGTGAAGGGGCCCTGCGCGTAGCCTGCCTCTTCGAAGTCAAAGTCGGGGCGCGCAGGCGTAGCGGCGGCGGCCGGATCCCAAGCGCCGTGCGCTGGCGTGCGCGCGCCTTCGTGCGACGGCGTGGCCGAGCCATAGTGCGGCGTGCGCGCTCCCGCCTCGTAGACGGGCGTCTGCGAGCCGTGCATGGGCGTCTTGATGCCCGACTCGCGGTAGGTTGGGGTGCGCGAGCCGGCAGCGCGCGGCGTGCGTGAGTACGCGGAGGCGCCTCCCGCCGCCGCGCCAATCACGCCGCCGCCCGCAGCCGCGATGTGCCCCCGGTCCACCGAGATCGTTTGGCACATGGTGTGCAGCTCCACGCGCGCGGTGCTGCCCGTCGCGTCCTTCACGATACCCACGTTGCCCTTGTACGGCCCGCCCGTTATTTTAATGGTCTGGCCTATAAGCTCGCGGTCGCGAGCCACAGCGCCCCGGCCACCCCGCCCACGTCCTCTGCCGCCGCCAGGCGCGCCGCGCGCTGACGGGTGCATAGGCGAATGTATGCGCGGCGACATGAAGCCGAGCGCAAGCCCCGCGGCGGCCGCGCTCTTGGCGCCACCCGCGAGCTGCAGGTGGCGCGTCTTGCAGACGAACACGCCACCGTTGTCGAGGTACATGCGCGACTGCAGGAACGCAAAGTTGCGATAAAGGTGCTTGATCTCACCCTCGCGACCGGCGTGCGGGCCGTCGATCACCTTCACAATGTCCTTCTTCTGAATATTGTTGTGCTCGGAGTCGAGCGCGGTTGTGAAGCGGTTCTCACGGCGCTTCTGCAGCGCCTGAGGCTTACACTCGATCACCTTCCCCTGCATGCCGAGCACGTGGAAGTTCTCCTTCTCAAGGCGCACGATAACTCCCACTGTCTGTGGGTCCAGCTGCACCATGTCGCCCCACTGGAACTGTCCGAGCGAGTCTACGCCGGTGGCCATGTCGGAGCACAATTGCAGGTCGCGCGGCAGCACCTCAAGCTCGTGCATGGTGAGGTCAGACACGAGTACCACACGGTGCGGCTCCACGCGGACGATCAGCCCCGTGTCACCCTCATAGCGGCCCGCGAGTACCTTCACGTGGTCTCCCTGCTTAAAGTACTTCCTCAACTCATTGGGCTTGAACACGAGTGGATCTTTCAGCGCGTCATGCTTCGGCATCACTGTGATCATGGACCCGTCGATGGCGATGATTTTCGCCTGCAAGTTGGCGAGATCACCGGAGCACACCTCGACATTGTCACCCATGGAGAAGGAGTGCAGGCTCGTCGGGTCGTCCTTAGCTGGAGCCGCTAGTTCTATATCGATACCTTCCGGTTGTTCCTCGAACCTCTCCAGCTCTGTGAGCGATGGCTTAACACCTTCGGCTAAGATAGCAGACATGGTGAAATTTTTGTACAGGAAACCTTTTCTTGAATATCTGTTACCCTCGAAGATGAGGAAATCACCGTCAGAAGTTACCTCTCCACCTATGGCGCGTATGGCTTCCGGGTCGAAGGGTTTTGCAGCCGGTCGTCGCTTCTTTTTTCTTTTGGCCGCTTCATTCTCACTCTGTACTGTCCTCAATGCACCTCTTAACCTGGTGTAGTCTATCCTAGGCAGCAATTTCAAGTGCACCTGATTTTGGGCCAAGTCAACATAATCCACTTGCGCTATGTCATCCTTGTATAAGCCTCGTTTTAACCTGACCCATTGCTTTGGTTTTAACCCTGATTGTTCCTTAACCACCCTCAGGACGTCAGTCATCTCTTTAATAGGCACCATGTCCTGTTTCCATGTACCAATTCTTAAGGCACTGACATTGTTAATTATGGCTTTTACATGTGTTTGTTTGTATGCCTCTATGTAAATGTAGCCTTTAACACCTTCTGGTGCGACAACAGATTTAATCTGAAAAGGCTCCTCTGAGTTCTTGTAGGCGATGAACTTTCTCATGAGGAGGAGGACGGTAGACTTTTCTTCTCCTATGTGACATTTGACCATCCACAGATTTGGGTCTTTTATACCTGGGAGGAGGGTCTGCTGTGTGATCTCGTCGGACATCTCCTCGCCGCCCTCGCCGAAATGGCGCAAAGCGGCTGATTCATCTGCATACTTGTTTCTGAGGTATTCCTCAATCTCCTCCTCTTTCTGTGAATCCCATAGATTAGTGCCCCGTCGACGACCTTCGATCTCGCGGGCGGTCGGACCGATTTCATCCACCTCGTTGCCCACAATGCCCATCTCCTGGGCCCCTTCTTCCCACTCATCATCTTCGTCAACTTCATCGTCCACCTATAACAGTAAAAGAAAATTCAAAATTCTGGAATATAACTTAATAAGCAATAGGTGTAATAAATTGCATATTCAATTTATCAATACATAATGCATAAACATTCATTTTAATATTAACTAATAAATCACATTGTTACTACATTATACATATTATTATTTGAACAGAATAGATTTAAAATTAAATTTAGATTCTAGAACATAAATTGGCACAAATGTTATTTATGTTATTGAATGTAAAAACCAATAAAAATGTACTCACCTCAGCCTCATCAATAATGAACCCGCCATACCGACTGTCCTTTTTCCGTTTCTTTCTTCTTCTCTCTTCTTCTTCATCCTCGTCATATTCTTCTGAGTCTACAAGATCCTCACCTTCAGGTTCTTGCTCATCCTGTAATATAAATGCAATTTTTAAACTACAAACGATGGTTTTTGATGATTTTCACAGAGTAAAATTTAGCACAGTAAAAGTAAAATATAGTTGGTACTTCTATTATTTCTGGTGATGTTTACACTTTTAGCTTTAAGGCATTTCCAGCTACATCTGACATGAGTCTGCGGAGCGGAAGGGTCTGTGTCTGAGTTGGTTTTTATGAAATCCTTATCTATATACATAGTTAATTCTATATAAAAGTGATTGGTTACAGGTGGAAAAAAAATCATTTATTTTATTCATTGAAATGTAACAAACCAATAACTTCTGGCAGTACAAAGTCTATGCAGACAGATACTAAACAATCATTTTAAGTAATACTATAGATACCAGCAATCCATACGAAAAAGCCATGAGGTTCATAAGAAAGAGAAGTTCCTTACTCCATTGCCTTATAATGACAAAACTTTAATTTTCATTACACAGGTAAAATAGATATTGGTTTAAAAATATGCAATATAAATACATAAGAATAAAAGGTCCACAATGTGACTGATGTGGCCAGATATTTTGCTACTATATATACATATATAATTTTGAGTAAATCACTTAAATTTATTATTATTTATAAATAGCTTTTCTGTATTACTACGTAATAAATTAATGTAATTATTTTTAAATAAATGTTTTAGTCAAATTTGTTACCTCAACATCTTCGTCGCCCGAGGCTTCCTTGGCCTCGTCATCCCTATTGCCGCTGCCATCGGAGCCAGCCGAGCGGCTCCTGGAAGATATTCGCCAACGTGAAGCAATCACTAACACTACTAAGGTGGCAGTGAAGCCAAAACAATGCGGCATATTTCATAATTACAACTGGGTGTACCTGGATCGTGAACGGGACCTTGAGCGGGATCTGGAGCGGCTGCGAGACCTGCTGCCACTTCCTGACCGTGATCGAGAAATCGAACGCGACCTAGGCGAACGGTTTGATGCGGCGCTTCTCCGTGACCCGTTCGACGCCACACTGGCCACGTCCGAACCGCTGCCTGAGTAATTGCTTGCCTCCGAGTCAGACATTGTCACTTCTTACTAATATGTAATAACATTAAGTTGTCCAAGTGAAAATTCAAAGAAACCCTAATAAAATGTCGAACAAACGTAACCAGCGGACGTGACAAGTGCACGGTAAAACATTTTGCAATAATTTATCTGTGCTCCAAAACAAGTAATAAATAATTAGTAGTTTCTTTGTAATTCTGATTGAAAAAAACTACTTATTTTATTATAAGTCATTTAATCTATAAAGCATATAAATAAAATAACTTGTTATTATAACATTGATTTTATTTTGAAAAAATCTCCATAGACTCTAAATGAATTAATAGATTAGCAATGAACAAATATCATTATTAATAAAAATATAATTTTAATGAAATTCGTTAACCTTTATTTTTCTTATATATAACAGAAACACTCTGCGTTTTAAGTTTGTATATTTATTAGACTGAATTTCAAACAGGTATTGCTTATGGTACGAGTACCAATAAAAATAAATCCCTTCTTTTGTCTATTGATTCGTCGCGGCCCCACCGACTAATGTGAAATTTTTATAAAATTTCTCAAATGTAACTAAATTGTGAGAGAATTAAACTGTTATTACACAATAACCTGTAAAAAAAACATCCGCAAAAAATATTTGGTGATAAATAATCTTTTGGGAGCGTCTAAGTGTTGGATCCTCATGCACTTCTGTTCGCTGAATAGCTTTCGGTAAGATTTTGGCACGGTTGTCGATAAATGCAGTGAATTTGCGTGTGGGTTTGGAGCCTGCGGGCGGTCCTGAGTGTCAGACGCGAGTAGTCTGTGCGGCGGTGCATTGCGGTGCGGCGCAGTGCAGTTTCGTGATGGAGCAGTGAGAAGTGGCCGGGGCGCGGCGCCAGGGCTCCCAGGGGGTCATGTTGGAGACGCGGTCGGCGCGCGCCGCTGAATCGGTGTGGGCGAGCAAGCCGTTGCCGGCGCCGCACGCCATGGCCAACGCAAGGCACGGGAAAAACGCACAGGTACATTATCACTCACTTGAACATGATTAGAGACATCTACTGACACTGTTCACCACCAATTCTCAATACTTAAGTAGAATTATTAAATTTTACAGTAAACCTCATAGAACAACAGAGTTATTATTAGGATCTTATAAGAAGCCCGCGTTTTGAATCCACTGTCCAAAAAGGTCTATAACAGATGAACTGTACATGTTCAGTTCACAATAATAACCATGACTCATGTGATCTGACTGAAAAACAGACTAGGGCATGCACACAATGGTGATACTGCTACATCATAATTATTAATTAAAATACAAATGATTCATAGTTGTCTGTGAAATGTAGCAATAAAGTTTCAAGTTAATGTTTTAAAGATTTTGAATTAATCTATAATGTAACTTGATTCTACACAGCAGATAATTAATTGAGATAAATGTTAACACAAAAATATATTTTAACCAGTTTGGACCTCTCATGGTATGCAATAAAGTATTTGCTCATATTACATAATTTTCACATAAGTTAAACAGGACATGCAATCATTCATGTTTTAAGTTACTTTTTTTATTATTTACTTAGGATCATCTGTATTCAATCATTTGCCTTAACAATGTAATAAGAGCTTGTTTTGGTTGATACGAGAATCAAACTGAACTCTCTTATAATGACACCCTACAATGTGATTTTTTTGTGTCTTAACGAGCCAGCTTTTGCAACTAAACCACACTACACATAATGCTAGGGTTTTAAATACTTCAGAAGATCCTACAACAATCTCGGGCACCTTTTTAGTGTTCACTTTTTAATTTGTTTAAAAGAATATGTGTAGTATTTCATTCTCAAGCTTCATTATCATTTAAAAATCTTTTGTTTCCACTAAGACTCACTATCCACCAGTGTTTTCCGACCTTTTTTGTGCTATCTAAATTCTTATGCCAAAATGGTTACACTTGGGTCAAGTCAATTTTAAAATTGCGCCTTTAACAATTAAATGGCTATTAAGTAGAATATAGGTAACATGTTGGTAAAACTGGTTTTCACAATGTAAATACATAAAATTTGATATTTTTAATAAACAATTATAATAAACTATTTACAATTAATGGTTGATGACTCAGACATCATATTGGAATAGCTCCCAGCTCATGCCATTATATATTGTTGATTTGATTCCCGAGACAATAAAAAAAATCAAACTTTATATAATACATTAATCATATAGGATTGCCCCTGTTCATTAACAAGTTTCCAGAGGATGAGCAATGCAGCATGTACAATAATACCATACTGCAAGTGCAAATCCACCCGCCAAGCGTAGCAATCATGGCCTATGCCTGAGCAATGGGCCTCTATGGGCTCAAAAGGCACAACCTGAGAAAGTTGGTCACAGAAATAAAATTGTCATATATATGTGTACATATTAGGGGGACTAGAAAGTAATATTGTTTCTGCTTATTTATTTTACAGAAAAACTTATTGATTTTTACCATTCCGACATGAAAATTTGTATAACTAGATGACAAAAGCTTGTTGATGACAGGTGAATATATTGTTGATTCAAATTAAAAAACTTGTTAAACATGCAGTCTTGTGAATGTAATATACATATTATTTTATGTATTGTTAGACTTTTTCTTGTAAAATTTTTGATGTCATGTTATAGATTCATTTAATAAATAGAGAAATTATAAAAAACTAGTTATGTATGAATGTATATCCGTGATGATTAAACTAGTGTTTAAGTCTCTTCTCTGAGAATGTCCCTCTAGAAAAGTTTCTCAGCTTCTCATGTCTGAGACACTGGAGAATCCATTTGTATGGCAACATTGGCAAAATATATTTTTTCCCTTTTTATTTCTCTTATTTATATTATCATGTTTATATTTGGTATACAAAATGATTTTATGTTTTTGGAAAAAAAAGTGAAAAAGCTTCAAATGGGTAATTGTATGCTCACTTGACGGCAAAAAGTTATACATTCACCACTTTTACTATCTACATCTAACTGTCCTGTACATAGGTACACTGTCCTTAAGTTGTTAAATCTTAAAATGACCAATTTATAAAGTGACTGTTTGATAATGATAATTATGTAAAATATAAAATATTATTATATTAATTGACAACATTAGTTTTTAATTGCTACCAGATTGAAGTTTATAATAACAAATATTTTCCAAAAAAAAAAATGTTTCAATGGATCCCCCTGTGCGCTTTAAGATTACATTGTGTACATAGAGACAAATATAATACATAAAATAATTTAAAAACAAATTATAAATAAACAAGATTTTCAAAAATTATAATAAAAATGTAGAAGTAATTGTAAACACCAGAATCATATTTAGTACACACTCATTAATCTTGCCCAAAATGCAAATAGCATAACGCCTACACTTGTGAACAAACCTTGAGATGTTAGATTTGTAAATTGTTATGAAATATTACCTTGATCTTGTTAGCCATAAGCATGAATTGATCAAATTGTCTATGGTACCCACTGTTGTTGTGTCATATGCATTGATCTATGTTTTGCCTATAAAAATATTACTTTTTCATTTACTTTTATTGTACTCCAAAATAATAACAAAAATACATAGAAGGTTATTTAATACAAAAAAGTATAAATAATAATTATGGAATCTAATCAGAGATGATAAAGTAGGCAGTATTTTTGCCCAAGGCGAGCTCTACCATGTAATAAGAGACGAGTGCCTCAAGAAGTTGATAGCACAAATTTTTCCTGCTCTAGATATATCTGGAAATCACCATAATATCTGGATATAGATACATGACACTTTAAGACAACTCATAGGAGAAGATAGGTATATGAGACATGGATTTATAATATATGGGATGGTATATGGGAGGTAGTCTATGTAATCATTCTATATCTTATCTTGCCTTCATTGAGCTCCTCGCTCGCATAAACACGAGGGCACTAAGATTATACACACATTACATAAACAGACATTAAACTATACATATGACCGACATGGGTATAGCCCACCTC
>DWIC01000041.1:0-18740 GCA_018248135.1 Battus belus
CACTCAGACAGTATGCAAGATCGTGATCGAAAATAAGCGTTGTAATATGGAATCATCATTCAGGCGGCCGGTACCGTCGGCTTCAAGTAGGTAACCGCGGCGTAGGCGATGGCGGTACGGTACACATTGCAACGTGCCGATTCAAAACCAAGGTCTTTCCTAGTGGAAGAGAACGGAGTTTCCTGCGGCCGCCTATCTCTGCGCACAGTGCCGCACACAGGCGCACGTGCACTCACACGCGCGCACGTGTTGCTATTCTTTGTGTTCATTCTTTCCTAGCTACCGTTGCGGGGCATCTTCTTTTTGTGCCGCCCGCCGGCGTTTGAGGTTCGAGCCTCTAAGCGTGTCGTTATATAGGCGACGGCGATGCGCGCGCCGCAGTTACTGTGTCACTGGAGCCCGCGCGAGAGGTGGCCTGCAAGGACTGTGCCGCGCCGCCAACCTTTTTTTTCTGTGCGTGCGATGTTTTCACTTTCGTCATTTTGACCGGGCCAGTTTGATTTGACGTCGCCGGCGCACGGACGTGCCTAGGATCGGGCGGTGTGATAATCCTGTGATCGCTGGTGCTACGCATTCGGATTGTTGTTGTTTATATTTTACGTTTTTACTTGTGAAGGAAATGGCTGTGATGTGTTAATATGTTCGACAATAACGTCCTTTTGAATTTGTACAATGAGATTGCGAATAGAAGTGCACTACAGTTGGCAAGGTGAGATTTTGTTTTTATTTTTTTCGATTTGTTGTTCCGTGGGAGTGGGCATACGGGCCGGTGGGACGGTCGGCACAACCTTGTGTTTAATGAACGCACTATTCGACGCTTCATCCGCCTCTCGACTTCGCCTGAGCCTCGCTCGCCAGAGAGGTTAATAGGTTCACATTAGATGGTGGTTTGCGAAATCGACTGAGCTCAGCGTACGAGTGTGCCCGCGCCGCTTTTCCACGCTCGGTTTCGCGCGCATTCGATACGCAAAATATGCCCGTTCGAATATTAAATGCATTCATTGTACTATTATTGTGCCTAATCGTCAAATGCTTTGCGTCGCCACATCTACAACGTAAATAATTAGTGTTTTGTTCCACTTTTATGAGTACCATTTTACTTTGATAGTATCTTTTGAACTGTTTTAATCGTTCACTAAAATAATTTAATTTTATTAGCAAAACGTAATGTATCACAAACACCCCTGACATTGGTAAAGTATATAATTAACTCGCAAGAAATTACTATACCTTTACACATTATACTAATCATATTAATTTCACAAATTTCATTTATTCATTGTATATTAATTTTCTTAAGATTTTACAGACTCATATTATTTTATAACACGAAATTATCTACATATTCAAATTATATACAGCCAGATCTTTATTCTAAAAAAATCCTTGTAAATTAAACTCTATATATTGATTACTTCATTTTTAAAATACTGAAATTTTGATTTTTAAGCTAATAATTAAGAAATATTTATTGTAAGCACATTGAAATTATTAATAAGGAAATTGGTAAATATAGACCGATGATAAAAATATTTATAGCCTATTCGTAACGTATCTGTAGTATTTTATAAAATATTTGACATTTATTTTACTTTCATATACATCCTAGAAAATAAACAAGAAGATAACGAAACAATTTAAAATAAAGCATTTTTAGAATTAAATATTAATTAATATTCTTTGTCGTATTGTAAAACAGTCTGGTTTTGAACGGAAATTTAGTTTTGTTGTGCATTCCTAATGCGTTCAATGATCGATTAAGGAAGCAGAAGTAAGACAATATGAATTGTCAAAACAGGACGTATGATTTTATCGTACAAAGTTAATCGTGGCGTCTATCGTTGCTACCGTCCCGCCACCTTGAAGCTAAACTAATCTGTACGATAAGTATTTATATTAAACGAAAAACGACAATAATTACCAGAAAAGAAATATTCTTTAATTATTACAGCTGATTATTTATTAACGATTAATCTAATTTATCTTCGCACCAGTAGTCATAATTGAAATGTTTTTGTTCGGTGAAACGTTAAAATTTTTCTATTCACTTCCTAAACCTTGTTAGCCGTGTTATATTCCCACATCTGACGCTGAGACACCTTAAACACTAACTTAATGCGAATTGATGTATATCCTTAAATTTACAAAATAAAATTTTATTACCGTCTTTATGTAATTTTATATGTTGACAAATGTTTTATTATTTTACATGAAGATTGTCAGTTAAATGTTATAATGTGGGCCGTAAGAAATTTCTATTTATAAAACAATATAAAGAAAATACTTTTTGCCTTGACAAATATGTCATTTTTCTTGAATAAAAGGAATGTAATTAGTTTTTTGTTTTGAAAATGATTTCGTCAAAGTGGCCTTTAAATCTTCGGGAACATTCTTAAACATGAACATTCCAAACCGCCGCCATTTCCTGTTGTGGTGTTGAAGAGTTACAGAAGACATCATGAGATGTCCTCATAAATAATCACAAGATCAAAAATCATGACTGGTGGCCACTTAATAATACACTTTTTCAATATGATTTTTCTTGAGAACATCTCATTTCATTCACATAATCATGAAATAAAATCAAACATGAGTATGATTAAATAACCGATATCAAACGACTTATTGATTAATAAAAAAGAAAGTTGAAACATTAATACATTTATTCATTACTAAAATACGATTACAGGATTTATTAAATTATAATCAAAATACAATTTTACATATTAAAATGCTACAATTTAGCGAATGTGGGAAAAATGTTGCGCAATTTCCGGCGCACAGGACAAAACAGAACTCAGTTGAGTACATGTACCATTCTGTTCTTTATTACAGATATACATATACAATTACGTTACGTTAGTACAGTTATCTACAAAGTTACGTATACAAATATATTTCTCTTAATATAATTAAGCTATTTGAATTATGTATAAATTAGTTAAAATATGTACAACAAGATCTTAAACGTAATATGTTAATGGAAACGTATTTATATTTTGAACTCATAACTCAAACTCAAAGTTATTCTGAAATTTTAGTTTGGAATATACAAATAAAACTATTATAATTTTTTTTTAAAGTTCGAGAATTGTTAGACGGTCTTTGAGAAATACATGTATATGTTTATATATATGTATTATTGAAATCCTTAAAATATCACCAGGTGTGATTTTTCCTTAATCATGTTTATTTATATATATCTAACATCAACCTTCAATGATTAAAATTATATCGATAAGCAAGCTTGCTACTTCCCTGATAACAAATTTACCTTAAAATTTTCTATGAAATTATTAAAAACACGTTTTTTTCTATATTTAATTATGACACACATTTGCATGGAAAGCACGTGCATCCGAAATATTAATTTCGACATCAATTGCTCTACGTATTATTCGAATTATTACAGAAGAACACATTAAATATAAAATTTTTGGAAGAATAGGATTGACTTTTGAATTAAAATTTACGTTTAAATTTTCTGAATCGTACATCGCAATATAGCAAAACATTTCGTTGTTTAAATATAATACGTTCACTCCCGTGATAACATTTAATTATTTAAAACCATGTCATATATATATTCCGTATCAACAACATAGGCCCAGGGTATTCGCTGCGGCGATTTCGCTTACTATAAATAATCGTTAATTTTATGTAACTTATTTTAAAACCTGGTTTTAATGGCAGATACATTAGGGCAGTAGTTATAGAAATCATAAAAGGAGAAGAGTCAGGATAGGAAATAATTTATAAAATCTAAAGTTACTTATACCATAGAATAACAAAAACTGTTTATTTTAAAATTAAACCCTAAATTGAATAGTATCACCGTATTCAAAAACAATACAAGCATGCAACATCTAAGCATGGTATAAACATAAAAACTGTGAGGCGTACAAAAATACTCACCTGTCTACAATTCGCCGCTAATAATAGACGAGGCTTCGAGTGATCGACGAAGGTCTTACCATTTTAGATTTAGTCCGACCTAACTTCAGGACATCTGCGAACATTCCGCCCCTTGTTTTTTGCATAACTTCAAAAAATTTTAAACTCATTTAATAAACTGCCAATATCTTCTAAATTTATGTCTAAATATAAATAACACTAATGTTGTAAAACTGACCTATCTAAGGTAATCAGTATATATTTTAACTTTAAAATAATTCATGAACATACATATAGCTCAGTTTGCTTGTCAAATAATTATGTTAAATAATCCATTAAACATACAATCGAAACGTCGGGAACACTTTACGCGGCTAATTAGCCAAGGCCCGGTTCACACAATTCATTATCTACACGTGGTTCGGATCTATTTTTCACTGCTTGTTTAAACTAATTACGCGCAAAGGGCTCGTGTTGAACCGGCTAATCTATCCGTGACAAATACCCGTACTATTAACCGCAAAACTTTGTACACCAATTAGCCCACTAACTACGGCACAATTATATCATTTCTACATACTGTGCTACGCATCATAGCGTTATAATTAATAGGAAATACTTGTGCCTATTGCCAACTTATCCTAACAAGCTGTTTCTTATTAGTCTTGTTGTAAACCTACTTCCAGCAGCAGACGTCATACGGCTGAAAAGATGATGACGATTAACATGTCCTAATATCTTGATAATTACGCTTCTAGTTACTAATTCGTCTTTAGTTTTCTAAATATTTAAATATATCCAAAATATAACCTAGTGTTCTTTAAGCCGTGTGAGGACAGCAAATTAAAACCTTTCGTATCTGTAACGTTTTAACATCGTATCTATTTAATGGCCCATTGATTTCATTTCGTTAATATAAAACCAGGCTTTTAGTATATAGTTTCTCAGATATTTTGATCTCATCCTATAATAATAATACCAAAATTTCTTTATTCGTTGAAGATCGTTGTCAAATTTGTATTATTATAAAATAAGTTTAAAAAGTTCGTTATATTAAAATATCTTTAAGTTGACAAAGTTAACCACCATAACATACAACCGTGGAATTATTCATCACAGCCAACATTGCCAGGGTTCGCTGGCAACTTTTCAATATGACCGTAGTTATTTAATAATTGATATCAAAGCTTTATACGCATCACGCGAGTGCCAGTAATGTACATTCTAACATGACGACAGTTCATTTAATATTAGGTATAATTATTAATGAATACTCTTAATCAACATAAGCAACAAACAATTTAAAAATTTAAAATAAATAATAAGAAACTTACTTAGGCAATATGTACATACTATTTACACATATAATACATACACGTATTTACCTACAAGTTATCGCAAACGTCCTTTAGTAATATGTAAACTAAAAATTTAAACAACAACATTAAACAAACGTTGTTAGCGAAATTTGAACTCTGTATTTTTCCACAACAATTTATATTCCAACATAAAGAAGGCCGTGATAAATTAAAGGAAATAATATTCAAAGGCAATATAAATAAACCTCAGCCGCCATGGCGAACGCTCAAAGAAACTAGGTTTACAGCGTCGGAACACAAACATTTCTAAAATTCTAAATGCAAGAGCCGAGTGCTCAGTGTTATGTCGCAATCGGCATTTTGCTCCTTGCGAACTCGGCATAAACATTTTCTCGGAACTACGAAATTAGTTAACGCTAGTAGACCATCCAGCGAACAGTTCACTCCCCACGAATTTCTTTATACGCACGCTTGACATTGGACTGAATAATAAATGTTATCAACAGGCGCGGTCCTACGTACTGGCCTATGTTGTGAAATTTGGCTCTATGACGTTCCTGCTATGTCCTCTATCGTATATAACTTCTAAATTTTAATGTGTTCATAGAGTAAAATTAAAATGTCAAACCGTGTTAAACTCTTCTTTTCATATTGGTAATTTAAAGTAAGTTAAATTTCACAATATGTGTGAAATATGTCTGACACAAATTACGAACTAATTTCAAAATTCTGTTTTTCCATTACTTTTGGTATCACAGCCTGTTAGATTAATTTCGTTTTTGTAATCCCTTGTATCATTATTAATTTCATACAGTCATCTAATAAAATTTTCATTCTAATTATTACGTACAAGACAAGATATGGTCCACGAATTTAGTTTGTGACATTACTAAATCGCCTTTTAATGTTCAGAAGCTGCTACTAGCTGATTGTGACGGTCACCGTCTATTAACACACTTAACAAGTTCCAATTCAATTAGACAGTCTCTATCGGCGAGGTAGATTTGTGGTTTCACCAAAGACATTTTAATGCACTTGATACTTGATATTGTTCCTATCTAATATTACATCAAATTAGTGTTCTTAATAACTCAAATATTTACTTTACATGTTTACAATGATAAATTGTTTAAAATTAAAACTTTAAATTTGTGTTTTGTAATTCTATTCTGTATATCAATATAATATTATATTGATATACAGAATAAAAATATAGACTAATTGAAAATCGTAAAATGCTTCTTTGCGACTCTGTGTATCGGCACTGAATAGGTCGAAAACTAGTTTATCACCACAATGAAAAGTATTCTAAACTGATCATAATGTTTTAGTATGGCCTGTGTCAAATTTACTCCCAGCCCTTTCTTGTTCCTGACGGCACAAATTACCGAAGGACGTTGAAACTGGGTCACTTCGGAAATAGTTTATTGTTATCGGCTAGTCTGCGCGCACGCAGCACGCACACGCGTGTGTGAACAGTGTATGTACATTCAAACGCTCACGCACACCTAATAACTCCCGTTTCGATTAGGGTTCGCGCATCCTCTACAAGTTCTAAATCCTCCGTACCGGTTAACCTTCACTTTTCAATACCATCATCGATACCTGCCAAGCTCGTTGCGTCTAGCTTCCGCTTTCGTGTACAATTCGATATACCGACTTTCTTAAGGTCACCTAGTCCATAAAATTGAAAAGGCGGCGGACCTACGTTTTCATAATACCATTGAGTATCCTTGCTGCTCAGAGGCCACGTTTTGATTTAGAAGTTTTATTACGGTGTTGCCCTTGTGTTTGATAGTTTGTTATTAATGATCTTTCGCCTTCAATTGGCCCTTCATACACGATGACTTCACTCCTGAGCTTTTAGATCAAATTATTACTTAGGTTATTCATTGCCGAGGCCTTTTATTAATTAATCTATGACATTATCCAAGCATGTTCTATAAAATATTAGACTTGCATTTAAAAACTAAAATTCTGAAATAAATATTTTTTAGCTGTAATCGCCATGAGTTATTATAAACATAAGAACTCTCATGTGATGTTGCTAATAATTTACCTAACAATAAAGAATACCTACATCCTTTATATAGTAGATATTTTCATGACAACCTTCAAAGCCTTGACCAAGTCCGTAAATTAATTGCCATCGTTGTCGAGGCAGTAACATGGCGCATCTACACATAAATCCTGATTGTTCACAATTTTATAGTCAATTCTATCGCTGGCAAGTAGTTGTAAAATAACTTAAAGGCCTCAAGGCTTTCAAACAATAACCAACACATACGTTGAACGGCGTATGAATGCGTGCGTTGTATAGATAACGCGGAGACCTATCAATTTGGTCTAGCACATTCACAGGCCTACAAATCCGCGCTCACATCCGGAGTAGGGCGATAGCGCTTGTGTGAGACCCTAACACATTCGCGCTTTTGTTTGTAAACCGCTTCACATTCGGCGCACGCGCATGTAAATATAACATTTAGAAATACGCACACAGCGATGCGAACCTAGAGCACTAAACTGAGCGATCGTGAACGAAAGCGCACGCTTCGTCCCTCGGTGTATTTTTAGTGAAATGTTGGTATACGGGTAGGTCAGTTACTATTATGACTGAAAAAATTGATAACACTTACGTAATATGAACGAAACTCACACAAGACACCTCTCAAATATTACATTGATAAAAACTCTTACCATCTTTATTTGCGGCTTCACTAGCTTATTCACACTTATTTTAAAGAATTTTCCAAAATTTTTATCCGTGATCGACACGGAGAAAAGGATCGAAGTAGGCAGCATGGCCTCCCGCATAGACGACGACAAATATTACCACCATATATTCCTAGAATTCTTCAGGAAAGTTCTAGAACAGACCAAAGAAAATAATAAGACTCGAAAAAAGGGCCAAACAAGATTCTAAACTATATAGGCAATAAAGCAATATAGGTTTAGGAAAAGGAAAAGTATAAATAAAAAATTAAATAAAACAGGTATAACTGTATAAAAATGAACTAGAAATAAAATTACAACAAATAATAAAATGTAAATAAAATCGAAAAATTGCGAAGGAAAAATGTGTTTGTGAAGAACAGAAGGAAAGTGTATAAGAAATGAAGATCGACCTAAGAAAATGATATTTTTTGAAAATGGGAGGATGTTTTTCAACTCTAATTTCGGTCCAATATTTACTGTTTTTAAATTGAAAAACGTTTTCTTTTGTACATTTTCTAAATCCTTTATGTAATAATTTTCACGCTTCGAATATATTCTTGGACAAACTGCCAAATATTAAAATTCATTTAGCGGTTGTGTTCAGTTACAATAACAGTTTTATCGCATGTGACTCATAATCACTGTGGTTTAGAACAAATATAGCAACATTTAGCATCATCAGAAGAAAGAATGACATTCGGTCATCGCCGATTTTATACAGGATATGATGAACGCGGAATATTTCCTATAACAGGCGATAATGTAACAAAATAATTACAAATATTTTAACTAAGCAATTATTCATAATAACTTCCAATAGATTTTTTTCTTCAACAACAATAGCGAATTTCATGCTGTTAATAATCTGTGTTATTAATTGTAAATTAGTAGTGAACTTATAAATTATTTATATTTTTCTTTGTTTAATTACAGTTAATTACAGTTCAAACATAAAAAATATTTAATTTCGGAGTTGAAGAGTTATTAGAAATAGAAGGCCAGGTCTTAAACGGGAAAATGTTTATCTCCTTTTTCAGCAAAAAACCTAAAGCTCTAAAATATGTCACATAACTTTTTTCTATAGGATTGCGATAGATGTAAATGGCAGTATAAAGTTTCGCAGATTATTTAAATAATTTTAATATGTAGTAATCCGAATTTTTAAAACTTTTCTTACCCAAGTATTGTTACGCAATTTGTTATTTCCAAAAACAATTAGTTTCTCAACAGGGTGTACTATTATTTGGTATTACAGCAAATGCAGCTATACATTCAACATATCAAAGCTTTTACACCTATAACCTAACAAAGTTTATACGAATGTATACTTTAAAATGTTTGTATACTACTTACGTCTGAAAACGAAGCGCGACCCGCGATCATCCACGGCGCTGTTTACTACCGTTGTGAAAGAAGATATTATCTGTCTCGCAATTACGGCACATCTCTCTCGCTTGTGTAGTCTTTACACAAACATTTAATTGAGGGAAATAATAACAATCGCACTCATTGCCTTCTTCCTCGAAAACTTTTTATTGTTGTTTTCTAAGATAGCATTATCTTGCTTTAATTTACAAGGTGTATAAATATCTTGTAAGTATATATATCTTTGTTTTTTTTTTGTTTTCTGGCGTCGTCATCAATAAAATATAATTTTCGATTAAAGTTATAAACTTTGTTTGTCTTGTAGTGTATGGTATGTATAAATGCAATAATCTGTGGATAAGTCGCGAAGTAAATAATTCTCGTTGCGGAAGTTTAAGAAGCTAGTAGTCTAGAAGACGTAAATCAGGCTCGCTTATCTCCCGCACCCGTATACGAGTGTGATTTGAATATTTGACTTGGCTGATAACTCGGAAATTGGGACAGAGATTGTATTGTGACCGGTTGCAACCCACCGGAGGAATCTCGCTTTGCTTAATCTTTACTTAGATAGCGATTTTTGCGTCACAAGAACTCGTTTCGCGTACATGCGTCCAACTTTTGAACATGATTTCTCACAAGCGGCGTAAGTTAGGCTAGTAACGTTTATTTATGATGGTCACGATTTAAAACTATTTACCTCCATATGGTCTACCTCAGCAGTAATAAGTACCAAGCTGTTCTAGAGAAAATATGAACGGAAAATTGCGTTTTAACTATTTCTCACAAGTCACGTACCGATGTAAAAATGTTTTATCCTTAGTGTGTTTACTGATTTACATGTAGCTATTACGTCGTTGTTATCACAAAGTTTTCCATACATTTTCTTTTTATAAAATGTTCATTAAACACAGTATGTTCGTCTAAAATGTATGATTATAAATAATCACTATTAAAGCTCATTAATATTACAATATTGTGAACAGTTTTAATACGTTGCTGATTGGATGCATAGTAAAAATTTTATAACATCACATTGATGTAATAAGATAAAAATAATTACAAGAAAAAACTCTCTAATTGAACAAATTGCAAAACTGCGAGCGCTAGCTTGAGATGTCTTAACGAGTCAAAATTAGCCCGAAAAAGATATCACGTAACAACGATGGACGTAAAAGCAAGGAAATCAAAACCGAGTCGCTACAACAGTTACGTGGTTTTATTACGTAAAGCCTTTCGTATACTTTCTCTGTCAGCAAAATTTAGCGTGAACGTTACGCAAGCGACGAAATGGCAGCCGACTAAATTTCATCATTCCGACGCCGGAGAGAAGATCACTGTGGCGTATATGGAGATGGCTGTCGACGAAATGTGAAATGCGAAGATGATTCGTCGTATATCCTTTTAATGGCCCCTGTGACGAAGTAAAGCGACCCACAACGGACTTCGCGGTAAGCAACGAGCCGTGAATCATATTTATTTTTATTACTGGCAATATGAAATACACTAATTTTTACTAATTCATTTGTTTTAAAAATAATACAGTTTTGTTTTGATGATTATTAAAATATTTTTTTTAACGCAAATACCTCAGCTGATGTGCGAATAACACTCAAAGTCTATCACAAAAATAGAACACAACACGAAAACTTTTATCAACTTAACATACATGTATTATTTGACACATAAAGCTATATCTGTTATCTTAAGAATTTAAACTTTTAACATAAGTTGGATCATTCTTGCCAGTAGATATGAATCCACAGATTACTCAATATTTTGCAAATGATTTTAAAATTCATGAAATTATACTTCGGAACGAATTTATCAAAAGAATCCAATTATTTTGAGATTATAGCAGTTTAGAGAGACGTGAATGTTTTTAATTTTTACCTAACACTTGAGCGTGTGAGGTAACTTTCTAAAAACTGCTCGAGTGACCTTGAAATAAAACGATCTTACAAAACTGCGGCCCGCTCGCCGGCCCTAGTCCCCACCACTGCAACCCGCGGATCTACGCACGCTCCACTCCTACAAGCGCACCGCGCACGCATGTGTGCACGCACACAACGCCGCCGCTGCACACTACCGCAACACACGTGCAGTCTCTATCTCTGTGTTACACTGATCAACGAGTAGAAAGGAGCGGTGAAAATCTAACGTACAAAAATTATAACGGATCTATTACTTATCATATTAATTTTACTATCGCATAAGAGAAACCTTTCAGTGTTTTTAGATGATTCTCGGAACAGAATACGGACGTTCTAGCAAACAACTGACTCATTATTGACGTTTTCACATTATTTCTTGATCACAGTGAATTTTCCACAACATATTTTGATAATATAACAAAATGATTCTAATCTTTAACTTTGCGTTCCAACGGAACGATCCCATCGCGCTTCGCCTTGACGTTGCCTCGCTAACAAACACACCCAAAAATTCTAGCAGTTTTGAAATCAACGCCTTCCAAATATGTGAAATCCTTGAACGTGCTATGTGGGTCATGATCAGGCACTGAAATGTGTCTCGCGGTGGTTATTAGCATAGAGTGGTGCGCCGATCACGCCGATACGTTACGCAACTCCGTTGACTTTCATCCTGAAGGTCAAGTGCCATCCTATTTCAAAACAGACCTTGCCTCAAGTCTGGTTCACCTCGGAGCATTCATAGACAACCGTAAAGCAAGTAAACGGAAGACGCCGCAAACTGATTTAATCTTAAAATATTTACGTTAATTTTTCTTAATAATGTTTTTACTCCAATTTTGTTCGGTGACTAGTTGTACATAAATTGTTTATCAGCCATCAAGGTCAACGGATTTCACGGCGTGGGAAGACTGTACGTCGATGATTTAATACATCATAATTTGTTATAAGAACACGACAGATATTCAAATGGCTGCCGACAGACAATCAAATCCGACCTTTTCCTAGACACGTTTATTGTAAGTAGTAATCAAGTGTTCGCGAAATGTAGGAACAAAATCTATTTGTTTCATCGCGAAAAATGTTGCGAAAACTAGTGAATAAGCTGAGAACGATCCGGTTAGATCTGTTCAATCGGAGAATTCATCTTCAGTACGCTTTCTGTTACACGAAATTGAAACAAAATTTACGACAATAAAATATAATACATACATTCAAAGTAATCTATGATTCCCTTGAAGGGCATCTTGACTGGTATTAACATCTGAGAGTTACAAACAGTTAACAATCCTTGAAGGAATTGTCTAATGTTTTAGTGTCATTAAATATAACGCTATAAATCGAACTGATTCGAATGTTACATTAAAAATCTTTATGTATGGATGACTTTCACAACAATTCTGCTTAATTATTAAAATATCTGGTTCAGTAAAAATATGTTAAGGTTGTAGTTAATTTAAAATAAAAGCAAAGAATCTTGAAATGGCCGTTTCGATGTCTGCTATAAAATACAATTCAAAGATTATTTATCTATAAATCATAAATATGAGTGTCTGTTCATCTCGACCACATAACATCGAGGACATGCCACTTGAAATGTAAACGAATCTTATAACGCACTCGGATATAATGACTAGTTGAAGAGACAAACAGAATAGAAAACATTATCAACATGGTTACCACAAATTTAGAATATTATAGAATATCATTCAATTGAATTAAAAACAAACGATTATTTTTTTTAATATTGATAAGAATTAACGCTTGACTGCGATTCCGCCTAGTAGCACGTTTGTTTTTAACTCTCAAATATATTATTTTACATTATTCTTATACATGAGAATTGAATCAGCTTGTTTTTGTTTCTTCGCAATATCCCAACGGCCTCAGCTTGTTATTTATAATACCAACAACTTTCAAAATTTTTAAACGGACGCCTTTTCGATAATCGTGTTCGTAATTGGAAAATCCGAATTTAAATGGGATTTTTTCAACGTCATTCGACCTACATTTCTGTTTTATCTACGTGTATTAAAACAAAATATTTTTTTTTTTATGATGTTAATATATACTTTGGAGTACAAAATAGTATTTTTAAAAATCACTGATTACCATACACCCAGTTTTCTCGATGACCCGGGGAGGTATGCCTCACACGAATATGCGTATAACATCTAAGTCTGCAAAGTTTTATATCGCTCATTACGCAAAAAGTAATTTGAACATCTTGAATGCATTTGGCTGATTTTTATGATTGTTAGTGGTCAGTAGTTTCACTGTAAAGTACATCTCAGATATATTTGCGATTTCCGTTAGCAAGTATCTGGCACAAGGGATCAATCGTCAATCAAACGCAAGGTGAGAGTGTAACTGTTGAAGCTATTTTAGCATCATCGAAGGTAATACTCATTCGCGCTTTCGGCCCAACTCTCTCACGCAAGGGTATGGAGTTAACGTATAAATAAATCTATTTGTCAGTCGCTAAATATATGTGCTCTTCGTCAGAGGATCGCTACGTTAAATAAATGAAATAAATACATCGAAAGGTTATCATAGTTCTCTGCAGGTATTGTGTTCATGGAACTATTTATTTTGCACGAAAATTATCCATAATTCCGTTTAACAAAACTAATCTCCCACGAACATTAATCAGAGAGAGCTAAAACATTTAAAATAAAGTTTCCAATGTTATTCATAGACTAGATAAACATAAACGTTAGAAAACCGTATTAACATCTGCGTTTTGAATTTTTCATAAATTATACACCAAACTCAATAAGTCATAAAATTTATTATAATTATGGTAATTGTATAACAGATAACACATAAATTTAATTAAGTCTAAAGTCGGAGAAACTAAGCGGCAGTAAAAAAAATTATCATAATGACAATGATCTCACTCGGCTCCAGTTGGCATTGATTAAAATAACAAATTTAGACAGTTCCTTGTTTTACTACGTAAAGAAATTATCGGGCAAACGCTTATCATTTCCCATACGCACGCGGAGTAGTAAACAAGATGGATTGCGAGCGTTCGGGAGCGCGTAATAACGAATTTGGTGGACGGGACGTAGTGATGCACCGAGGTAGATTTGGCTTCTCTTATGAATGAGC
This sequence comes from Battus belus, assembly GCA_018248135.1. Taxonomy (NCBI): domain Eukaryota; kingdom Metazoa; phylum Arthropoda; class Insecta; order Lepidoptera; family Papilionidae; genus Battus; species Battus belus. The sequence continues at coordinate 14,336 of DWIC01000041.1, forward strand.
TGGCGTTTGTTGTGGAGTTGGGCTTACATAATGCTTGTATGTGGTGCGATACGCAGTCGCTGCCGCAAACATTTCGTCCGAAGGCCACCGGCACAAAGCGTGCGCCGCATATCGCTCGCCACGCGCGCCCCGCGATTTCCTGTTTGACGACTATCGACTTACATCACTATCGTTTTCTGTCATATTGCGCGGCTGTTAGAACCGTGTAAAGGGGTCTGGCCCACTGCTAAGTACCTCTTTACATTCGTCATTGAGGCCGTGTACCGGAATTGTTATTACGGTTTCGTCCCGCAAAACTCTTCCTTATTATTAATCTATTCAGCTTCTTATGGGATCCGTCAGACGAAGTTAGCGTTAGACGGTTGACGGGCGTGAAGTACGCTGTCGGTACTGTTGCAAATTTCAACGACCGTTGGAATGAAAACGGACAATTTAATAGAATCGATCGTTTAAGTGGTGTAAGTAGAGCATGAAACTGTCAATGGGACTGTTAACGTCTCTCGTAGGGCCGCGGGACTGTGGCATTGCCTATTGTACGCATCGCAGCACTATGAAATTTAGCTCGACCGGCCAGCGCTTTGTTTTCTGCATTCTTAGGTCTCTGATTTATCGCTTCCATGGCCGCGCCATACCAGACTGATACCTGAATATAAATAGTCACGTCACTTCATTTTGTCATCAATAAAATATTTTGTACCACGTACTCTTAGATCATGGAGCTACGACAGAAATGTAGGTCACGCTCGTTTAAAATTTTTTTGCTCACGAATTCTTAATTTGATTTTTAAAAAATGTTATTGTTAATGTCGTTATTTTTGTACTACAAACAGGCGAATTTAAAATACTTGATAGGTACATTTGAATTTATTTACATAATATACCATGATGACGTCAAAGTTCTTGTCACATCTGTCGTCTCTAGATATAACACAATTTCTCAACATCATTTTTCTGAGTAAAGACATACAGAATAATTACTTTGTTCTCAAAAAACCTAAGGACATTTTTAGTTTCTTCTTGTTAATAAAGAAAGCGTATTTATTTGAATAGATAGCGGTTAATGTATCGTTTTGACCTCGGCTGCCATATGTTGAAAGCAAATAGCAATTTTACCGAATCTCAAACAAAGATGTGACATTTATTCGTATTTTTTTTATTGAGGAGGCCTCGAGAGGTAATAGTGGGTTATCGGTACCCTAGTTAATTCGGCAAGAATATTCACACAGTAATTTCATATAACTGCGGCGCGGCAAGTGTCCTAAAGAAAGTTTGTTCTGCTCAAATCTTGCACTAATAATACTTTGAGGAGCACTAGTGACTTTATAAGCCCCGCAAAACAGAGATTACCATAACATAACTGTATTACCCAAGAAGTTCGAGTGTTTGGAAAAATTTTCTCCTAAATACTAAAAGAAAGAACTACATTACTACCTGTGTTTGTTTATGGATATCGGAAATGTTATCTATATACTATCTCATCACAATATCTCGGAACTATACGACTTAGAGACTTGAAGTTTGGTTGAATTTTCCTTCCACCGTATATATATCAGTTAAAATTTTACGTAATTCCATATACAGGAGCGTTTAAGAATTGTTCATTAATTTTATACATTTATACATTAATTTTTAAGACTAGTAAAAATAAATAAAACTGTTCTCATTGTTTCAGCGTTAAGACAGTTTCATTTATAAATTGATTACATTATGTCTTAATACACCTAAGTTGTCTAACCCAGAAATATCTATTGTCAACACGACAACTCGCCGCCACACGTATTATAAATTTTCGTAACATTAAATTATTTTGCAACGGCCCGGGGAAAGTTGGAACTTTTTTCCCAATCCTACGCTCCAGTAGTCCAACGGTGGCGGTGTCTTACAATTTCAGCTTGCAAAACCGGCTACGCGAAACGTTACGCAAACGCGACTTAATTTAACTTCTAGCGGTAAGCCAATTACCTATTGTTTCCGGTGACGGCAACATTGTCTTCTGACGACTCAGTGTCGCACAAATAAACAAGGTTTTTTTTTAAAAAAAAAGAGTGATTCTTTAATATATCTTAAAAGCAAAATTATAAAAGTCTACATCTTTTTACATTTTTCTGAAGAGAATTCTTTTCTCGAAAGTATGTGTATTTAACATACAATCGAAATTTAACTTTCGACTATGTTATTCATTAAGATTGAGATTTATGTTTATTTGCTCTACAAATTCTAATCACGCTTAGCTCACGGCTGGCACTCTTACAATTTGTCACTCAGAAGTACTTTGCTATCTGATTGGGATGCTGATTAGGATTCTAAATAACTAAAACCTTACATTTTAGCGAATCATGACTGCCCCTTAACACCCCCGAGTCTAAATCGATTTTGTTTACATTCCCATATACCTTATCCCCCACGCTTTAAGTTAAGGACCACAGGTTTATAAAATGGCCTAGATTATTTTACATAAGAAAAACTGATTACGGAAATTGTTTATGGCGTCTAAACGTTCTATAATGTGGACTAAAAATAAGTCTCAATAAAATATTTAATATTTATGATGGTTTTAATTCGGTTTGACTATTTTTACAAAAGAAACGACAGTTAAAAGCTGATTATAACATACTGAACCTTGAAGAAAATATTACTATTGTAGTTTTGTAAGGAAACATGCTTACAACAATTACCACCAATTAACAGCACGGCGCCGCCTTCCTCTCTATTCCTCCTTTTACAATGAGAAGCCGTCATAAAAAAACCATTAATGGCAAGAATCTAGACTCCCGTATGGGCCGCGTATACGGTAATAACCAAGCCTGACCATTCTAGGTTCGTTCGTTGTTAATTAGTGTGGGTAGAATTATGTAACGCAGCGGGCGTATTTCTTTTATGACCCAACCTTGAATGTACACTTGATCACTGATTGAGATATTTTTATTGCTTCTTGTTTACATTAAGATCTCGTTGCAACATTTCCTGTTCGATTTCGATGCGATTCGGTTTTGTTTAGTGGCAGACGTAATGATGTTTCAATTAAATTATATCAAAGCAAACAAAAAACTTTGCATTAACTATTACATGAATATAGCATTTCGTTGAACAATTCGATGAAGTCATAATTAATTTTGTCGGTAATTTAATTTTAAATAACGAAATGCAATTATAATTTAAATACGTTGAAAGTTTTTGTGTCGATTTATTTTAGTTTATGTTACTCTCCATTTTTGTTCTTATTATAATAAATAAATATCTTTAAGACCAATTGCTCAACTGAATCACCTTCGTAACCAAGTAAGAGGCTACAAAAAGGATTGTATTTATGTTTCCGGAATTTATTTACTGAAAAGTGTCAGTGAAAGTATATACAGGTTTGACCTACGCGAAGGTTACCAATATTTCTACAACGTGAATAGTAAAAGCAACCAAGTAACAATAATGCTTCGTCATGTGCATTTAAATATGATTTTTAGTTGTATCTAGCGCCATCTATCAAAGTATTTTGAAACTATATTAACACCATCTAGTAAAAAAAGTAAAGACGTACAAAAATTCTAAGATAATTTTGCGCTCATAATACACTAGATGGCGGTTTAATAAATAATTGTAGTGTTCTGTATAATCGATTACACTTATTTTCAAAATATATTTGCAATTTTTGCTTTTTTGTCTTGGAAAACTCATCCCGAGCTCCTCAAGTAGCATAATTATCGCTTTATGTTTTTACTTTTCAGTAATGAAACAGCTATAAAACCCAAAGTAAAATAAATGGTGGTAGGAATGAACCGAAAAATGAGAAAAACAAGTGATTAATAAAGGTATATTCTTAAATAGCAGCCCTGGGATACTGGCAACGTGATGCACAACTTGTGAACTGCAGTTACGTGTGGTTTCACATGAACAATGGCGGGAGAGACCGGCACGCACCGCTGAACGCGGGCCGCCCTGAAAATACAATGCTCCGCGAACAATCCGCCGCGGATTTACTTGTTAGGAATTAAAATGTATTTAAAATCCTGACAATCTAGAAGGGATACAATTAACATTAAATGATTTTTATCTTTATATGCCACAATCTTTTTTCTACTGTTATTTGAAAATTATTTTAAACAATTTTGCCACATACACATCTAAATTTGCGTGTTATTCTATAATTTTGACTAATTTAAATAAGTTTTCTATACCGATTACTAAAACAGCGTGGGTCTGTAAGACATTAATCATTAACACTTGTAAAAGTGCATATGATAAGAAATGAAAATTATGATTATAAAGAAATAGTCCATCTCAATTTTGCAAGGAACTTTAATTATTTAATGTTCTCTTTCTCTTGATGTCAGAAGTACTAGTTTTAAATATTTTTATTCTTATGATAGAAAAGAATAATCACTGAGTTATGTAATTGACTATACCTTTATAG
>DWIC01000042.1:0-18699 GCA_018248135.1 Battus belus
TGCCGAGGCTCCCTGGGATGCCCTTGAGGTTTGCTACTTTAAAAGAGGAGTTAGGCCAGCTGCGCACTCTGAGCCCTGCCACCTCAAACCCGCGAAATTTCCAAATGCCACTACCACCGATATAAAATAGCGTTTCGGCAAGATGATGAATTCTGCTTACTGAACTGAGTTCGATGACCGAGTACAAGAAAACTTCTCTCCTAAATATATATTTGCGTCTTACTCACCTTCCGTGAATTAGTTGCCACAATATACAGAAACAATGTAGTTTATAATAGCAATTGAAATATGTTAAGCATACACGGTTTCACTCTACCTCTCTACCACACATCTGATTACACTATTCACGTCAAACGACACAACTAATTGTACATCGAAATCGAACCACACTCGAACCCCCTCCCCGAACAACTACCTATTGTGGACCACTGCAAAAATCACTTCCCGAAAAACCGTTGCGTCGCCATTGTTGCTACAAAAAACAAGCCGGATGAATGCGACTCTACTATTGTCCAACTCCGCATTGTTGCAGATGCAGCTGTTCTTTGCATCTGGAGACGTGGCTTGTGACGTCACTATTTAGAGTATAATATATATAACATATATAACAGCCCTTTTAATTACACGTGATAATTTAAATATCAAATTATTCATTCATTCAAATGCACCAGCAATGCAAATAAATTAAATACATTACGAATAAGGTAAAATACAAGTAATGGTTCTACTATGTTCTTATATAGATAACACGACATTTAAAGTATACTGATTAAAAAAACTATAAGAAAATGAATGGTGATCGAAGCAATATGTAAGGAATTATTACGGTCCCTATAAAACGAAGAAGGAATATGCTTTCCTATAAAACCCTAAAAATTTGTCTTTTCTATACTGTTCACAATACTGTATGTATACACAAATTAATACACTTGATCAAAATTTTTTTGGACACAGAAAGGCATTGGTGACCACCGATTTCATGCATATTTTTTTAAGTTACTTAATGTTACTAGAAAATTTCTATTGAACGGAATATACATATTTGAAATTTTCAATGATATGATGAATATCGAATTATCCGTTTGTGAGATAAAACAGACAAATAATCACTGAAATATGTTACATTAATTTTTTTATGGGTATGTGACAGGCCAATAACTTCGGGCAATGCAATCTGTCGGAACAGCCAGTATCACTTTTAAGTTTAGAACATTGTTATATGACGTATCTTAAGTTGTAATTTATTTAATAAGACTGGCGCCCTCATGATGAAAAGAGAACCTTGTTATGGTCGGAAGAGGCAAGATGCAGACCGTTTCCAAAAGGTTTTATTGGAAATCTGCGGAAGTGACCTAACCATCGTATGTCCAGCAGTGGCCTTTTTACGGCAGAAATGGTGATGTAGTTTTTCGTTTTATAAACTACAAAGTTAGTACTCGTGGTTTCGGTTTTAATAACAGTCATTTTCCTAGTCAATATAAATTCTTAATCCTTGTATTTTGCTTTTTATCTCACCCAGAAAAACCAACACATTGCAATGGAACATAACATCCCTTCAATGTTGTGGTTTTTCTAGTTTCATTAAGTTTTTTGTTTTAGTCTGTGTATGTAAAATCTAAGCGAGTAATTACTTTGTTTGCAGACAACTAGATGTAAAGGTAGTCGATTTGAAAACTCTACTGATATAATATGTAGGTATGCGGAGAGATATATAAAACCTCTTTAGCCCGGAAATCTCCGCCGAGTGACGGTGTGAGACCACTTTCTTCAGCTTAAAGAAATCGATCAAAGCCCTCGGGGACTTAACCGTCAAGTGGTGGAACTCAAAGCCGATCCCTCCACGAAGGGGGTAATCCCCGGGAAATTTGACCGCAATGAGTTACCCCTTAGCGGCGTATAAATCGTAAATTATATTCTAAAATTAATCTCGCATTTAATTTAACTAAACATATCTTCGTTTTATATTGGTAATAGAAACAAAACCCTGTACCGGACAATGTTTATACAGGATGATAAGTGTTAGAGCTTTAAAGTGATGCGTGTATAGATAATTTCTTTGCAAAAAAAGCTTTAAAAATCCTGTATAAAATGATCAATTTAAATATATTGGAATGCGACAGGCCAATAATTAACTTTATTATGTAGTTAACCGAATTTTGAAAACTCGTGTTTTTTACATATCAATCCCGTCAAAGATTTTACATATGAAATTTCTTTTCCCGCACTTTTGTAAACATGTGAAAAAAATAGTCACCGACATTAATTGTAATTATATTAAAATGTGTTTACATGTGATATTTTTAATTTACATAATCACTTCGAAGTTTGTACATACATACAAACACTACAAAAATAGTCAAATTGTTTAGGAAGGAGTGTTCAAGGGTTAATTATTCGAACAGATGCGTACCGTGGAATTTGATTAGGTCACCGCTCAAAGTTTAATATAACGGGCGACGATTATTCGAAACCCGAGCGCCGTTTGCGAGCTGAGATTGCTAGCTCAGCGCCCGCGGCTCCGCTCGCCGCCCACAACTTCAATTAGGCTCCGCTCCTTAATTAAACATAAACAATGACCGCTCCGACAATAACTGCGTAGAGATTTAAACGAACCATTTTAGTTCCACTGTGTCAAGACGCCGGCCCTTACGAATTATTCAATATTTAAATTGTTCGCAAACTTTGTCGCCTCGCCTTTATATATCAAGTTTACGTTTCTTTATTATAATGGCCTGTCGGTGGCCGCTTTCAATTAAAATAAAACGGCACTAATTGAGGAAATTGCCAAAAAACACAAATTTAGATTAAGTTCACTAGGTCCGGTAGAGCCGATTAGGCCCCCGACAAGGTTGACCGACGATATACTCGAGTAGCTGGATGCGAGCTGCGTAACGCTGGTTGGTCATCTTCGTAACATTAGGTGTAGGCCAACGGCTTTGAGAAAACGGCAATCTGATTTTATGATGATTTTACTTTTAAGGAACATAAATATTAGAGGGACCGAAAATTAATGTCGCTTTCTCAAGTTAAATTCACACGACTACATTTTAATCAAGCTTTTATTTCTAATTAACAAAATACTCATCTTCGTTATCAACGTGTAGTATACAAATGTTCAGGTCGGAGCGGTAAAAATCAATCGGTATTTCTGTAAAATAAATTCGCATAAACTACATTACTTCCGGTCCTATTTTTGCCTCTGTTTCTTGTTATATATAGGTATATAAAATCATATATGATTGTTCTTGGCGTTTATGGGCAGATGGATAACTGATAGTTATTTTAAATTGAAAATAATTTACGTACTTAGTAGCTTCAACAACATTTTCAGAAAATATCTAATGCCACAGTATTAGTATACCAAACCGTTAAACAGCTGCGTGTATCGCTTTATTCTGTGGCATCGGCACATAGCGACTCGGGGCGCAGTCCGATAAGGGCCGGCCTTCGCCCGCCAGCCGCGCTACGTGTCACCGATACGCTACAGTGTTGACACTGATTCAGCCACTACTCATTGCTGGCCATACACTAACAAGGGCACAAAGACGATTAATATAAATAATAAAATTCGTTATTAAAATGACGAAGCATTGTTTACCGAATATTAAATGTATTTAAAAGTCCAGATATTATATTTAGAGTGGAATCCTTGGTTGATCAAAGGTCCTCGAGAGGATCTCTACTTGAGCTGACACTCGTCGATAAAACCTGTTTTGCATTCCGACAGAAGGGCGCTCCTGAAGGCTGTCTCCCTCAACTCGATCAGTAGAAGTATACATCTGGTAAAAATGACTACCGCATCAACATTGGAAGAAATAGCGGCGGAAGATACTCTAGAAAAACTTCTATCTAGAATTTTGGGAGGTTGGCGACCTCTGTTATATATACTAACCTCGACGAGGCCGATTGGTTTTCGGTGAAATGGTTTGTAAAATGCCTTCAGGTCGTCGCTACGTCCGGAAACTCGAGCAATGTATCAATTTAAGTATTATAGTTGAGTTTATGCGATGAGCTCCTGTTAAAGTAATCGATTGATATAGTGGTCTTTATTTGATCTGTGCAGGACCCTGACAGCCTTTCTGGCTTCTACAGCTTAGTCGAGCTTACATCGTTTCTGTAGAAGAAGTTGGTGATAGATCGGACACTGACAGCTTCATCGAAACTATGTCCACGAAGCGGTAAAGTCCGTGTACATCGTCAATTAAACAAACCCTCAGATGTGACGCCTGTATTGTAGTGGCTAATTGACATTATGGTTGCCGGAGGAAATATTGAACTGTAAATGTTTAAATAAGGATTGACGTAATACAATGAAATCGAAATTCAAATAATCGCAAACGGTCGACCAACAAGCCGTCGTCATTAGGAGTACGGGACATGAAAACGCAAGTACAGCGCGTACCCGCCACTTCATAACAATAAATCCGGATACTGAGGACTCACATCTGCCGGGCCCCGATCCCGACGAGACGTCCCCGATCATGCCCCGTTCCTGTAACCATGCTACACTAACATGGCGGACAGTCCTGAACTCAACCGCATCATTTGATACGTGAACATTATTTTTGACAAGCAATTTGTTTCATGAATTTTATGAGAACCTATCTTTCTAGTAAATCCTCACAATCACAGATTATATAACTATTTTGTCCTAATGTAATAATTTAATTTTCATAGTACATTTACTGCTGGTCAAAGGCTACTCCTAAAGATTTACGTATATCCAAAAGGACCGGTTGGAAGCGGCGCAGTTTCGTCGTCTTCCGATGACCATATTAAGTTCTTTTTCCATTTCAATAAATTCATTCTAGATATTCTATTATACCACATAACAGTCTAGACTTTAATCTTCTAGAACTTGACGTAATAAATCAACATCACCGTTTCATCCGTAGAACGCCTACTGTTGAACAAGGGCCAGGTCCGTACCTTTACAATGTTTATTTTGTTTTGTTTACAATTACAGGATAGGCAATTCTATATTCACTGACATCTATAAACCGTAGTACAGTTGTATGCGTACTTCTACTTCAATATCACAAAACATTTGTATGTAATATTTAACGCTATCCTTCATCACCATATCAGCCGAGCCTACTGCAAGGCATAAGCCTCTCCCAAAGATCCAATAAAGTAAATAATAAAAAGGACTGTCCGAGAATATGAAACTTGATTTTCACACTAGCAAAACAGAGGCAAAAATAAACTCGGGACCGTAGCCGGCCATCTGGCCCGCACGTGGGGCCCGTTTTTGGGACTACCCGAGGGGTCTATGGGAACGCGGACACGAATGCGGGCATTTGAATGGGGTGGCTCAATTTGGGCCGAGCGCGACTGTGTTACGTCTGATTACTTACACTTCCGGACTCTCGCTACTTGTACATTATTGTTGACAATGGTGGACGTTCGTGTAACAAAAGTGTTTCAAAAGAAAATTGTTTTTTTCTTTTCAGAAAAAATAAAACTGAAACTAAAAATTATTTACAGTAATAATTCATTGACTTATGGGACGTTGACGTCCACCCACAAGATGTTCGGATGACCTTGATAGGTTATCGGTGATGTCGGTACCGGAAGCCACGGTCTTCACGACACGAGGATGTCCGAGAGGACCTAAACTCGGCTTGGCCGGTTGCTAACGCCTGGCTAATATCACTGCTACCAATTCGGAAACTACCACTAGTTCCGGGTTAAGTAGAGGAAGAAACTGGTGGTTTGTTGACCCTATGATATACTGTTCGGACTAGTTTCCGATAAAACCGGTTGGTTATCTAATGCAGTCACATCTGTTCAGAGACGTTCCTGAATACTCACATCAGGGGAACAAGTATAAAAAATGCCTTTGAACAGAAAAAAGTAACTAAACCACTAGACTATCATGGAAGGCTATTATTAATAATGAAAATTAAAAAAAAAAACTATATTAAGGAAATCGTTCAAATCCTAAAACCGAACAGAACTTAAACATCCAGTAGAGCAAAGTTGTTTGCATGAGCACACGAAGGTTTCTTAGTTGGTACGAATGTGTTTTCGGCAGATGGCGCCACTGTCATCGCAATGAACTTCATATATTGATTTAACAAACTTAATAAAATAACTCAAAATCAATTGATTATTTGCGTAATGCGCTTCTTTTAAATTTATTTTAGTTGACATTTATGCTTAATGAAACAATAATCAGAATATAAATATATAAAAGAAATAATTTAAAATTTGTAATTATTTAGGTTCTAAGATTTGTTTTAGTTTAATAAATGATCCTGTTGTTATATTACTGCGTAACTATGCGAAGTGCACACCCATCCATCAAACTCCGCATTTCAAAATGGATGCCGCATGCCGGATACATCAAGTTAATTTCATAACACTGCCACAAAGGAGACTTTACTTGACGATGATTAATTATGAGCCATTCCACGCGCCCATCGTTGGGCGAAACGACATATATGTACAAACTATCGTCTAGTTTATTGATTTACTTTGCAGTGACCATAAAAAAAATTTATTGTTTATTAAATTAAAGTTTATTGCGGTCTTATTATAAACTAAATGTTATTATCGTTAAAAACATATTTTTCTCCTGTTATTAAAAATTAGGTGTGGTATATTCTCCGATGGTTAATATCTACACATTTTAGTATTAAAAAGTAACCCTTAATTTAAAAACACGAATTAAGGCGGTCTTTTTATTTTTAAATAATTTTCCTCATAATAAAATTCTTTGTTTCTGTCCTTAGATGCCCACTGCAAGGCATAGAGACTCCCTCAAAGATATCTATTTATTATTATATACCATAATCGCCACACTTTATCTGGTTGGCGATCGCAGTGTGGTATTATGGGTCACAGGACGCTGCCGCCCATTCCCTAAAAACTTGTTTATGAACAGTGGTAATCCGATATAATTAATCCATTATAAAAAAAAGTATTACGGGAATCAAACCCGCTAGCAACGATCATATGTCTCAGTCCTATACCGCCGGGATAGCATTGCTCATAACAGAAATAGATGTACTTAACAAAATATGTGTGACTTCTTTCGAATTCACACAATACAGACAAATATGCCCAACTCCACAGACATAAAGATACAGAAACAGACAGTGACGTGGCTTTCATAATAATGTAACGTTCATAAAACCAGCAACGAACAATTTACCAAAATTTCCACCATAACGGTTGAATATAAAAAAAACTGGAAATGCAGTCCCGTTTAAAAACAATAGCAAGCACTCCGCGAGTTACGTAGTAATTAAAAAAAAAAGCACCAAAGTGCACCCAATTAGCGGCGAGGTAGCAAGCGACAAAAATAACCAATCGTACATTGAAAAGAAAGGGAAGCTCTGGCGGAGCCCTACGGGTTGCGGGGTACGGGGGGTGCCCGTCGAGATGAAGTCACTAGACTGAGTAGGTACAAATCGATTTTTTTTACGCCGGGGAGCAAGCTATGCCCCTTCATAGTTATAATTTTACTACAGTTTCAGTTTTAATATCGTCTAACCACCGAACGTATATTTCGTGACGCACCTATCCATTGAATTCCTATAATGTACTAGAATTGCCTAGTAACATATTCTCAAAGGTTTTTTTTACCAAAACCAATATGTACCAGGTGTTAATATTAAAAGTTGAGATATTGGCGTATAACGGTTATGCGACATTTCAAAAATGTCGGCTGAAATACAAAATCTTAGATGAATACGATTATTAAAAGAAAACCCAAAAAGAACACGTATTAAATATTAACTTTACAACAGCGTTATGATATAACAGCTGGCCATGTCTTACATATATTTACATAACAAAGGTTATATAAAATATTTCAATTTACATAAAGATAAGTGATTGTTCAGTGAGGAAAACGAACGAAATTATATCGAAACTAACATTACACACATATAGTCTTATCAATTTTATCTAGTAAACAAAGTTTATTATCTAACACAAACTTACGTAAATCAGTGATATCGTGATATAAAATTTAAATCACTTACCGAAATTCTCATTTCTATTACACGTTGACGATTATTTTCGAACACTGGAAAATACACTACCGCCATTATTCGCGGACGTCAGTGGGAATAATAAAATTTAATAATAGACATCCCGCCAAAACCTTGAATTCTTTTCTTTTCATTTATCAACTTCAGAATGTAATTGAATTAGAATATATGATTTTATATAGATACTAAATGTATAACTTCTAAATTTGTTGATAATGCGGATTTTTATTTTGCACACAACATTCTTGACAAGAAATGGGGAGCGCTGGATTTAGACTGAACTGAAATGACATAGTTTGAATGAAATAGAATGAATGACTGACACAAATGGTTGAAGGGAGGCGAGAAATATTGAGACATATATATTAGCGCTTTAAGCGCTTTTAATTTTTTTCAATCTGATACATATTTTTTCACATGCAACGTTTAATAACTAGAACATGACTACTATGAGTACTACTAAAATTCGCATGTTTTGTTCTCAACAGAATGGTCAAGTAATAAAATATTATTTTTTTTACTTTTTTAAAAAAAATATTATATTTTTAATCACTCAAATGGAACTTCAAATTTCCTTTTTTCAAATTTTGTTTTAATATGTTAAATATATTCGGTTTTATTTCTAAAACTCTCAGGCGTATTAAAGCGCTTGAATCGATGAATAAATAAATTGCTTGAGAGACGTGCAATAGGCACGTAGTAAATCGACCAATAGCGTTCAGTAGTTTGTAATGATCAGTGTTTCTTAAACTATTGCGAAATAATTGTTTCTGTTTTATTATAAAGTTGGAGACTATTTGGGGATTATATGTATTAGATAGTAGATGTGTTGGACAACTAGGATGTCTCCGGGAGTGAAGTAAATGTGGTGAATAGGTATAGGCTTTTATCCGTCCAATGCATTGCTTCTTGGCGTTCACTAGGCAATATAAATCTTGCCTCCATCATGACGAACAACAAACTGATAAACTATATGTCTAGTCAATTTAAACTAAACAATATTCTGATTGATGCCTAAACCTAGCCGTTGTCGTATCGTGGCAGAATGCACTCAAAGATTTATTTCACCTCCAGCGATTTGGCCCACGCAGTTCAACGCGATTCGCATGGATGAAGGGATCCTGGAAGGCTGGGCTAAGTAGAGTTTTGAGACAACACTCCTTTTTAGCCTGGATTTCGTGAAAAGCGGTAGCCTCTCTGCTAGCAATAGTAGGGGAAATGTGTTTAGTGCCTCGACGACGGAGCGAGCGAAAACGGACCACCGGTAGGACAGAGCTATTTGACTTATACTGTCGCTACGTACTTCTATGAGCCTATACCCACTTTATAAGTAGACCGAAAACTTTATAAGTAGGCGTTCCCAAAGGTGGTTGGGCCCTGGCTAGAGGAAGATGTTCCGTCTATTACATGAATAAAAACTTTAGCAAGTTTCACACAAAGGCCGAAAATAACAATAAACCAAAAATACAATATCGTACGGAAAGGAATTTCTTTGAACAAATTTTGATAACGCTTTACAAAAGATCAAGCGCATAATTGCCAACGTAACTGACATTATTTCAGTTTTATATAAAAGTAGCGGTCTCACAGTCTCGCATTCTTATAATTTTGGAAATACAACTCATATAAAAATAATTCACTGTACGAATAATTTAAATGAACACGTACATTTTTGTTAAGCCTTTTTTTAAAATTCATGAAATTATTACCTCCACTGATTTTTTAATTTTGATTAGTGTTTAAAAATTATTAAATTAACTCGATTAATATAGTCAATATTAATCATATCTTTACATATTTACGCCGTCCAATTTACTTTAAATATTTAATTATAAAATGACGTTCAAATGCACTCTAATCTCAGGAATCCAACAGATTGCAACGTCTTTTCTCGTTTTGCTTTAAATTTTTCTTTTCAAACTCATTTTCCTTTCAGTCTTTGAATTTTTCAGGTATTCATCTTTATATTTTAGTACCAACATTAAAAATATTCCTGTTAATTAATATTTTAGCAAAAAATTGTTAAGAAATTTTTCTATAAATTATTGATAAATATGAGCTGCTATAACGTATATAACGGAAAATAAATGCTGGTGTAATTTATAACTAAATCTGTATGTAGTTTCAGCCCCACTACAAAGCTTAGGCCTCCCCCACAGATATCCATGGAAGCTATATCACAATTGCCCCGCTTTGCAGGCTGGCAAGCAATAGCATGTGGTATTATTATACACTGAGGAAGCTGCCACCCATCGTGAATTATATATAACACTATCCCGGCAATCGAACCTATGACCCACGATAGCAAGTCTAATACCTCGATCTCTGCGCTACCACTGGTCTGTACGTAACCAGAAATAATCTAAAAAAGTCGAAGTAGTAAGCTGTAAGCTAAGTAGACAAATATATATTTAGCTCGTTCCAGTATTGTGACTTCAACATTTCAACGTGAAGTAATGCAAATACTGTGTTGGCTGGGAAAAGCGACTCTGTAATTACGCTCTTGGGCGGAATCTCGGAGTGCGCAGGAAGTTCGTGGCACAAGCTTACAGCGGAAACTATCGACAAAAGTATATTACATATAGAAATATTTAAACGTAAAGGAAATTTTTCTATTTTTTTAAATATTCTGATTTATAACCTTACTTGAAAAAATCTTGGTACATCTTTGTCCTTATTTTCGACAAATAGGCTCTATCTCTGTTCTATGAAAGCGGAATCAAGATCTGGAATATAACTAACTGTTATTCTCTTTTTTTAGGGTGGGACAATAAGCTTTTTCACCGAATTAGGAGGCTCTAGCTTTCAGATATTTCATTCTTTCATATTCGGTTGTAGTTAGATGCTATTAGCAACTTTGGAATTTAGAACTTGCACGAATTCAGGTCTTGTGACTTGTGAATCTGGAACATGAAACTCGTATATGCTGGAAGTATTTAAACAATGTTTTAGTGTCAATAACATCGTATCACGGGAAAATTACTTGACTAATAATACTTGCCTTCGTAAATCCTAGATGAATTCCGAAATTGCGATAGTAAGAATTTTTTTAATTCCATGTATAAAATCACCAGACCTTGCTGCATTATAACTTGTATAAACTACAATAAGGTATCACTGTCTTTATTTCAGCTGTACGCTTATTGTGGGCAAGGACTTCCTACTTAGATTTCCGATACCAGTTGTAAGCCGCGTGCTTCTGATGATTTCTTACGGCCTTAACAAGATCACTTGTTCACCTGTCTTAATTGATATGGTAGACTGCAATTGATCAATAAGGTATAAAAATAGAGAATGGTATACGTTCAATTTTAGAATTACAGTTTTATAATTTTTTCTGATAAAACTTTAAGCTTTTTCATTCAAAATATTAAATCCGCTATTGCTATGCACCTTGACTCGAGTCCCCGTCGCCCTACATTTCTCACAATGGATATGATCTTTTAACACGCAGCTTTGTCTCCATGCAAACGCGTTGATGAGCATACGACTGCACGTTCTAATAAGGCGTAATGCATACTGTTTCTGATATGGAAATGCATTATTATTTCAAAATAGAATTACACTAATTCTAAGTGAACTTCCAGCCTTTGCAGTCGCGCAATTTCTCATCAACCTGTATTTACTTGCAATAGTTGTATACTTTATATGTATTGTCAATATATAAGGGGGACTGGAAAGTAATGTCAGAATACAGACCGACAAAAGTAACGTACGATGTTCACCTACAAGGATAAGACTTTGTTAAGATAGTCAAAAGACACTAAACGCAGACTGCTTCCAATATTTTCTATTCAATCCTGTGAGTGATCCCTTTTTCTAGCAGTACGAGACGTCCTTTCCCATGGTTGAAATGATGATGAAGTCATCCACTGCGGTGTATCTCCCCTAGATTTCCAATAGACTTGGTAAAAGCACCGACCTGCGGTCCTTGCAGTAATATAACGTGAATAAATCATAAAACATTTATACGTAATCCGGAATAAGTGAAACTCTAAAAAACCATGTCTAATATACACAACCGGCGTTTATAACCTTAAATTAATACAAGATAAGTTCGCAGCGAGATTTCCCGGCCTCGGACCTGTCCCTAATGAAATTCCCTTACCTGCCATATTACTCGGCTTCCTTTTGCCTACATAAACCGCCGCTGAATTTGCGTTACATCAACATACCTAATATACTGAGCGTTGTTCCGAGCCCCGGGCCCCGCAACGAACCCTTTGTGCCGACATAGATTATGAGACGCGTGGATTTTAAAACTATGTTTGGCCACGGGCTTAGTGCCGCGTAATTGTCGGCGTGAGCCCAAAATGTTTAACTTTGTCGACGTTATTAAATTATGCATTAAATTTTGCAACGAGGCGAGAATTAAAAAAATTAATAAAAGTTTGAGAAGCGCTGGAGCGTTCACACATAAAAATGTTATCAAGAATACCACGCACACATTTAAACTATGTTATGTTAGTGCGTGTTTAAGATATACCACAATGTTTATTAAAGAACCAACGAGATAAAAGTTATGATAAATAAATATTGCAGACAACTAATTGAAATGTTTCCAATACGTATTTAATGGAAGTTATCATTGCGCTTTGCGTTAATGTCAAATAGTGTTTTTGTTAAAAGAAATTGTTAATGAAATATAAAATAATGAAAAAACGTCTTTTTTACATGACATACTTTTGTTAATGTTCATATTTCGTATCTTAATTTACTGTAACTTTATACGAAAATTCATTATAAAAATAATTAGACTTTAACAACATTCAGATTTATTCTTTTATTAGATAAATTTTAAACTAAATAATTTCATTTTCTTAGCCTTAGAAAAGATAAAATATGTCGAAAACAACACCGTAAACACTAGTGATGCCATCTATCTAATATATTAAATATTTATCTGTAAATGTTCAACAATAAACGCTACCTTTTTAATTTACAGGAAGCTCATTAAACAGGGAACCGCTTACATTACGGGTTGTAAATGTTTAACTTAATAAAGCAAAGTATTTTGAAACGGCCGCATGTTGCCGCATGAGGGTACGGAAGTAGGCGATAAAGACCGGCCACTCTTTCGACGATTCGGATACCAAATGGACGGACGCGTTGGTGCGCACATGAAAACGTTTTGTTTAAATATCCTGATTACGGTATACGGTAATGTAAAGATTATTCGAGCAAAACATTAAACTTAACGCCCAATTTAGATAACCGGACAGTGTTGCCACAAGAAAATTAATTTCGTTCTCCTTTGACGTTTGACACAAGGCAGTTTCGGATCATCGGAATGTAATATGTTCGTGACATTATTAATACCAACGTTATTAAAGCCTCTCTGCATGGCCAAAGAGCAATAGCAAAAGCCTGCGCTGTTAATTAGCTAAAATATTTAGCTCTAAACGCATGCCTAACCATTAATATTCGCCTACTTCACTATTTGCTATTTTAGACGCGTTCTAGATAATTAATAATACCTGGATACATATTAATATTATTATTCGGGCATTTAATATTTACACTGTAAATTAAAATATAAATCGATTTAAACTATAATGTAATAATTTTTATTAGTAAAACTGGATCCTAACCTCCTTCACTAACGACTTGTAGCTAAAAGACACTATTTAAAAGAAACAACAAAATTAAAAGTAATATTTAAAAACAAGTGGAGATAAAACAAAGCATTAGTTAAAAAGGAGACGTTAAGGAGACGGAATATATTTAAAGATTTAGAACATTGAGCAATTTATTATTTTTAAAATGCTCAGCATTCACTGATTTAATAAAGCGCCATCTATGTAATTTTTATTTTACTAACAATCGAAACAACGTTATTACACTGTAATTTATCCAGCTAAATGTTTTTAAAAATGTATTTTAAACTTATGAAAAATAAAGAGCCATATAACATGAACGTATAAACTGTACTAAATATTAACAGCGTTATGAAAATTCTAGACCGTGTATGAGCGGGTTTTAAAATGGCGGATTTTTTAATACAGGCGTGTGCGAGTTGTAGCCGTTTTATAATTAAAACAAAAAATTGCGAGAAAACTCACCTGTGCGATTAACTTGACGGTGCTATATCTGTAAATAAAAAAAATTGTATTAGAATTCGTGTAAACTATTAAAAATAATTAATAAATATACATTTTATAATATTCAACAAAAATTATTAAAATGAAATTTTTCAAAGGACATTTTCATGTACGAAAATTTAGTTAGGTAAGACGACTAAATCAAAATGACTAAATAAAAAAGATAGATATTATTAACGATTATATCTTTTTAAATGTAAAAAAATGAATGAAATAGGCTTCACACAAATTATGAATTTCTGAATAATGGTAAAAAATTTTTGTTCAATATATTAAGGTTTTATAAATAATACTACATGTGATGATAATATAATAAGAAAAAGTGTTTACAGAATACGAATTACTTCCATCAAACCAGTAGAAAAAGAAAATTTATTTTTTAAAATTTTAGTTTTTTTTTAAATTTTAAATGAGCTTTACATTCACCCCTTTAAAGCTTAACCTATAACCAATGAGTGTAGAATTGGGGCGCCCTTTGAGTTTCACATAAAAATCACACAACTGCTATATCGCGGTGACCACAATACGAGAATCGAGTACGTCGCAAAAAGGATAATCCGGAAAACATATGGACACCCCGCAAAAACGGTTGCGGCCGGCCGAATCCGGTAATAACCGCTTCAAACTGGCCCGCAATCACAATGGCACTTTGATGTTGTGAATTTCTGTATATTTTCAGTTTTGTAACTAGTAAGTACGCTCGATGGGTATGACCGTCGTTACAAGAATCATATTTAAATATTTTAATGTCAGTTTACACTTTATTTGTTTAGTTCGTTATCAGCTTGTTATTATATTAAATAAATTAATAAATATTCAAAAAAATTGAGTTAAAAACATTTTATATATTATCTAAATATTATTCAAATAGGCAGAAAAAGTTTGACAGGTTTTTGACAGAATTCAATAAATCGTAATATTTTATTAATATTCATACTATTAACTAAGTCAGTTATTGATATTGTTACCTAATTTGGAACTTTTATATATATTCACTGTTAATATGTATATTGAGTTGTGAAAAACGTGGCTTGGATAGGCACCCCGCAAGGTGTATACATGGCATAGTCGACGTCGCGGAGAGTCGATGAACGCGGGCGGCGCAGGTCCAGTAATCAAGACGTTCTTTCGGAGTTCTATGCCTTGTAAAGGGCTTCCGCTGCTTAATATAAGCTTCCCTGATAAATTTCCAGTTTGAGTTATTTTATTTCAACTTTAAATAATGAGTACAAGTTTAAAATGTAAAACTAATTGAAATTAGTAATTCTTTATCGTAATAACATCTTATTTAAAATAAAAATCAAAAGAAATTCCTTTACCAAAC
This sequence comes from Battus belus, assembly GCA_018248135.1. NCBI lineage: Eukaryota > Metazoa > Arthropoda > Insecta > Lepidoptera > Papilionidae > Battus > Battus belus. Next base: position 15,429 of record DWIC01000042.1, read on the forward strand.
GTTTGAGGTATTAGCAAGTCCCTAAATAAATTTAATAATATCCTAGGAAATAAGATGGAGATGAAAGCGCGGATATAATCAGAGAGACGGAGGGAACCATCCTGGATTAAAAACTAGATCCGATTAATTTTTTAAATCCCGTCCGAGCTTAATGCGGAATTTAAAATATCAGCTGTTAAACGGCCGCCATTGTTAAGGCCCGTACACACTATCCGACTTCAGCCGATAGGCGGTGCGTGTGTCAAAGCGTTGATTGTTTGATCAACTACTTAATTTTAGCTTAAAAACTAATGTAACTAGAACAATGGAGTACAGTTTGCCTGTTTAATCTGCTTTGTGATTGTCGTTGTCGATGTGGTGGAAATACATACATAAGTAAAATTGTTTGGTTAATAGTTTTTTAAATATATACAACTGATCCCATCAATTCAATATTATTAATGTTGTTAATAATATTAAAACTTATCATTTTTTACTGTCTGTCCCTTCAAACTTTTTACAGTCGGAAGACATTGGGGTATCACATTGTAACAGATATTCAATTAATGTTTCATATGTTATAGTGATCACTTTTAATAACTTTCCTAATAACCCCTTTTCAGGTGGACCGGAAAGTAATGTCGCTTTCTTAAAGTTATTTATTATTGAGTTATTGACGCGACTACATTTTTAACAAGTTTTTACTTCCAATATACGATATATTCACATTTGTTATCAGCAACCTTTTGTCATTTAGTATAAAAATTTTTAATGGAGCGATAAAAATCAATCGGTTTTTCTGTAAAGTTCTATGGAAGCGACATAACTTTTACATATATTGTTACACGACTTGATTTCGCCGTTCAAAATGAAAGTGAACTAAGGTCGATAAATAAAGTGGTTATGTATCAAGAGAAGCTGTCAGCAGCCTCTCACATCCTGTAAGACGTGAATAAATTATACGGTATGAATAAATTAGTGCATTAAGTTATGTAGGTCTCCAACAGAAACTTTGTTTTCCCATAGACATGTTATTAACAGTTACTGGTGCATTTAAATCTACAGATAAATCCTCATTTAAATGTTCTATTTAAGAGGGAGGTTAGATCGGACATTATTATAAAAACTATATTGCGTTTTATTTTTAAAACTTTGTACTTTGATAACATTTCGAATTTCGAGTGCATTTCTGTATTTCGTATCATCTGAAACGACTGATTACTCCCCCCATCCCGCGCCCCTAAACCCGTAGGCGGCGAGAAAAAAACTGTAGTTAATTAAAATAAATTCGCATGGCTGACATTTTAGTGCTTTCGTGAAACGAAACTTATCCACTAAAGTGCAACACTTGTAATGAAATATATCTCTTCGCGAAATAAATAAATAAATGTTAATTTTTATTTTATTCAATAATCCTGGACTACGTTGTTAACATTTTTATTAATTTCTTTTTCTTTTCAGTCAATAAATGCTCACTACAAGGCAAGGCACTACAGACAGGATGACCGGTCCTACGTTGCCTGTATGCAGCGACTTCCCGGGACTTTAATTATGTTGTCGGGCCACCTAGTTGGAGGCCTACCCAAGCTGCGTCTACCGGCTCGTGGTTGCCACTTCAGAACCTTTCGGTTTCAACGGCTATCGGTTGCACAAGCGATATGTTCTACTGCCACTTCAAACGAGCAATTCTTCGAGCTACGTAAGTGTCCTTAGTTCGGAGTTTCTGATTTCTGATTTGATATAGCGGCGAAACTACTAGCATAGCCCTCTCCATCGCTTTCTAGGCGACCTCGAGTTTACTTATGACCTGGTTCTGTACCTGGTACTCCGAAGTAGAAATGTCGTATATTTGATCTAGCTTTGCCCGTATTTATAAAACTATGAAAACAATGTTCAACTACTAAAAATCATTAGCCAATTACAACATAAAAAATGGTTTGGAGCGCTGCCTTTCCACCGGATGGAAATAAAGAATTATATTTCTTTGGAATTTACCTATTCGATTATGTCGACGATGATGATGAGTCCCTGACGATGATGTAATATAGGTCTTACATTTTTTACACGTATTTCCATTAATTCTGGAAATGTGTGTATTTATTCGTTGTGGCAACATCGAAATAATATTTTATTAAACTGTCCGAGTTAAACAAAGTGAAGTAGCCAACTAAATAATGACCGCCGTCCGAAACAATATAACTCATTACGAGAACATCACGCTCTCAGAACTAATAATGGGTTTGGACACAAAAAACATTTCGTTTTCCCCGAGGAATGAGATATATTAATCACAATTATATTAAAGCCATGCGTAAGTATAATTATCTTTGTTTCTCTTAAACATGATTCATTGTAAATCAATTGAACATAAATCATAAAAAAAGCTAACCAATTTAAACGAAGTTAATTAGAAATAACTTATAAATATACATTGTAATTGTATAAATCAAAGTTAATTTGCCTCATTTAAATACAACTCGTAAATGCATTTCGAGCGTAAAATATGTTTTTGTTTCACGTTTTTCTGCAAAGTAGCTTCACAACCGCATCGGTTCGCCGTCACTTTTGAATGCGGTTTGTACCGGTTCAAACTGCTTCCAACTATACTTTAGCCGAGCCAAAAGCGGAGTGCTTTCGTTAAGTCGCCAAGGGGCCGTGGAAATTCAATATTTTTCTAAAACCTGTCGCCAATTACCAGTTTCAGATTGTGAAACCCGTTGAAACTTTTATTTTAATTAATCCCGGAATTTCAATGGACTTTACGGACAATTTGTTCCGGTGAGAGTAAAATCCAGAATGCTTAGCTGGAGTTCGCTTAATTGGTCTAGATTTTTCCATTGAAATGATTTCTATTAAATCACCAAGAGGGGAATATTTGGAAAAGAATATGAAACTTGTTGAGTTAATTTTAGCGCCATCTAGGGAAATACTTTTTTAATTACGGCGAATGGGACATTCGGCTGTGGCTTGATTGACTATTCAAATGTTAACAGTTGGTCTGGAATCACATAAAGGAAATTTGTAAACAAATAAAAAATTTTGCTATAGATAATTTTAGCTAAGAATAAATATTATTTTTATTAAATATTTTTAAATGGTTCGATTTTGCTGGAATTAGAAAATATAATTATTTAATTTATTACTATACCATATTTTCTATATGTTCTTAAATTTCAAATTACTGTTCGTCGCCCGGCTAGCTCAGTCGGTAGAGCATGAGACTCTTAATCTCAGGGTCGTGGGTTCGAGCCCCACGTTGGGCGCATTTTTTTCTCCCGTGTCATTAGCATAT
>DWIC01000043.1:0-18545 GCA_018248135.1 Battus belus
TAATATTTAGTCAACAAAAAAAGGTACTCAAAACCCTAAAAAATCTAGAGCATTAATTACATCACCCTGATTTATTTAAAAAAATTGACAAAATCGTGCAAAGAAGGGTTAAATCTTTACTTAATATTTAAAAAAAGTGTTTGTTACAGTTTTAGACTTAAGGATCCGAGACATAGTCGCTTAGTGAGCCTCGCAAAGCTCAACGTTACCCAGAGACCAAGGGAAAGGGAAAAAACAAGAAATTCGAAGTACCGCAAAAGAGCTAAGGCTACAGACATAGCTCGAATTGCTTGTCTTAAGTGGCAGTATATAGGGTCGTGCAACTTTATCAATTGGCTACCCCGAACCGGTAGACATGTAAGTAGGCCACTAGGAGGAATAACGACATGTTCAGATTGTTGAAAGTTCCTGGATCCGGGAAGCATAAGGCAACGTTGGACCGGTCATCGTAGCGATCTTTTTGGACAAGCACTACCATGCAGTGGGCATCTTTCTACGGAGAAGATAAATACGCTACGGATAAAGAAATTCAGAAGATATCCAAAGAGTCGTATTTAAAATGGCAGCTATTTAAAAATGTGTAGGTGTAACCTCGAATTGCTCTGGTGGCGTGGTGAAGTACGGTCCGTTCTCGTTCATCATCAGATGGAAGTAGAAAAGAGGCGGCGTGTGAGTTGTGAAGGGAGAGTTGATGAGATCCCCAGGATTCCATTCGTAGTCATCCTCGCAGACGTACGTGCAGAGACAAGGCGTCTCGCACAGAGTTACAAACATCTGCATCGACTGCTCAATGCAAAAGCGGAGTGCATACTATAAAAGATAATTTGTCACTTAGTTGTTTATATGTTCCATTTAACACTAAACACAAGTTGGCGATAATAAAAAACTCTAATTAAATCTAATTACTTTTTTTTATGAATTAATAATGTTTAAGAACTTTTGAAATGCATCCAAACGTCAAGATAATATAGCTTTCATGTTTTATCAACACAACCATATAACGAGGTTGGGAAAAATAGTTAAAAAAATTTAAAAAATCGGAACCACTTTTTTTATTATTATTATTATTGTCATTAAAAAATTGAGGTCAATAAGACGCCCGATGCTGGCCGCTTTCACCATAGTCTTAGTAGGAGAGGCATTTGTCCAATAGTGGACATCTTAAGAAACGGTGATAATGATAATGGCATATTTCAAAGTTACGAGGGTTCGTATCGTTCAATCACGTTTTATGTTAGAATCAGACGATGTTTTTCGATCTTTTTGTTATTTCGTGAATAATGATAAATGTCCTTAATTCATTAGTTAAGCAATTCATTCTCGAGATTTTATTATTATATTTTTATTTTAAAAACTTAATAGACATTTTACGACGGTAAAATCTTAGCGGCTTCCCAATCCGGCGAAATATCCCCGAGTTATTTTAAAAGAACTGTCTAGCTCAATGTGGTTCCTTCACTCCGAGTAAGGCCCAGTGTTACGATTCTCTCTCTCTCTCTCTATCCCTTTAAAAGGACATTTATGCCCAGCTGTGGGAACATTTCAATGTTAAAATATCCACGTTACCTGCATCCGGAACCTAACCAGCTGCATGAACCGACACAACTTGCTGACCCCATAGAACTGCCAATCCTTTTCGTAAATGTTAAACCATCTGCCGAAAAATGTACATTACGGTTACAGGATTGTTATATAGGTATTATAGGCATGATATATACATAAAATGTTTATCTGTATGTCCTTTATAGAATCGTAAACTATGCATTTGATAATGTGATAATCTTTTGCAAAGTTATGGGCATGAATCCACAAAGGTTAGGTTAGGCTTCCGCTTCTCAAAACTTTATTTTTATACTGTCAAAAGCAGTCCCACCTATCCACACAAATGAACAAGGAATATCAAAAGCACCCATTAAGAATGGACTTAGTTTAAAAAAAAGAATTTAGTAAAAACAAAACCTCACCCCTTTCCAACGTCTCTGAATGACATACGGATTGCATGAGCGGTGCTATTGAGCCAGGTTATGGTCAGATATTTCAACATCTGTAACAAAAACAAATCAAATTACTTTTGGTCGCTATAGTAAGTTGAGGAAGTTTTAGTAAGAAGTAAATCTAAACTCTTCCCCATCTAAGGAAGAATATTTTTTATGTACAATATACACGTTGTTTACATCAAATATCGCCAATTTAGTATATTTTCAACAATTATTTATTTATTCGTGAATATCTGTTTTGTCCTATTCAAAGTAATCCCCTGGGATATTATACACTTGTGCCAACGTTTTTTCCAATATTCAAAGCACTTCAAAAAATATTTTTTTTTGTAGCTTGTTCAGCTCCTCCTTCGATGCCGTCAATCGTGGCGTAGCGTCGTCCTTTCATGGGCCTCTTCAGTTTCAGAAACAAGAAAAAGTCCCAGGGGGCGAGATCTGGGGAATACGGTATCATTAGTGTGTTGCTTTTGGCCAAAAAGTCGCATACAAGTAGCGATGTGTGAGCAGGGGCGTTATCGTGGTGCAAAAGCCAATTTTTGTTTTTACACAAATTCGGGTGTTTCTGGCAGATTGCTTCCCGCAAATTGCGCACAACTTGCAGGTAATATTCCTTATTCACCGTTCTACCCCGTGGCAAGAACTCATGATGCACCATGCCCCTGCAATCAAAGAAAACTGTAAGCAAAACCTCACGATACTTATTGTACAGACCGTATGTTGAGACCGAATCGCTATGTTATTAACAACATATGAATTTGAGAAGATAATCCGTCAGACTCTATTATAGGTTATTCTTAGATCAGAGAGCGTGTGGCCGTTAGATCACCGTAACCTCGTATTCTAAATTTAAATATATCAATTTATAACAACTTAATACATGCTATAAAACAATATGACTCCTGAAGTTTATCTAATAAAACAGTGTTTTGAAGAAATGAAGTTAATTGGCAATGCATTGTTAATATATACACAGAATGATTAATAATAATAGAATGTAAATATACAGTTTATTTGACAGCAAAAATCTTTAAAGCATTCACGTCTATTCTCTGTTTTAAATCTCCCTATATAAAATGATTAATCTGAAATATGTTATATTTTTCTATTCGTATAAAAAAGGTTATAACATCAGACAGTGAACAATGGTTAGTTTTAATATGAGTTAATTCGAAATTTAAAAATTGTTTGAACAATCTTTGATTTTAGAATTGAATATGGACTACATTAGTCTGTTAATATATATATATACTACAGCTTATAATAATTTACAGCGAGTTGCGTATTTAATGTGACTTCAAATAGTGGTTTTATTAAATATGGTAATATGTAATTTCACTTTTACTGTATTTATATTTTTTATTTCGTTATACGCAAGAGCGTGAAAACTGAAAATGAATTAATAAACATACCCTTTGATCTAAATAATATAGAACGAAAGTACGCGAGTTAAGCGAGTAAATAAGCCGTAAACCACTTGCATTATAAGCGAAACCGAACTGTTTCCCAACTTGTTCGAAGTTAGAACGGTGGAACTTTACGACTCCGTGATTGTTTAGATTCGGCAAGGTACGCCACGTAGCAACGTCAAAGGAAAAGTTTCGAATGGTTCGCAATACAACCATTTGTTTCAATAAATGCTCCGACCAATTTGTTGCGGAAATTAATACTTCATTATGGCCAATTAAAACAATTCAAAAAATAATACAAAAACGTTTGATGTATGAAGCAACTGGAAAACGGAAGCATTTTCAATTTTAATTTCTATGGGACTGGGTTAAAACTAAAGAACATTTGCACCGGCTATGTAATATATTTAAATATTATATTTTCAGCTCCACAATCAAGTTCTCTTATTTGAATCAATAACAATTGTATTTTCTAAGACACTTATCGAGGAAGTCATTGGACTTAGGAAGTACTGGAAGTAGGAAACCGCTGGAAAATTCAAAATATTTAAACTTTATAATTTATAATTAAAACTTAAATCGCATTGATGGCACGTAATTTATTGTCGTAAGCCATTTCTTATCAAGTTCTTGTTAAAAAATATTTAAATTTTATAGACTAGGGTATCGAATTAATATCTGTAACCGTAGTTGTCGGCATGCCGCCACTGGAGTGGTCCTTGGCTTAACGTTCGACTACACTCCTGTCGCTAACTTAGGACAAAGGCATGCCATTCCGTTTCCCCGTACAATGAAGCACTTGAAAATAAGATGAGACCATCACTAGTCACTTACCTGTGATATCTCATATGAGACATTTATCGTTTAATCAAAATTATCTAAATTCCTTTCATACTAAGGTATTATTTTGTATATAGTAAATTGTATTTGTATTTTGTATTTGTAAATTATATAATTTACATCTAACTGAAAGAACTTCGATGTACAAAAATCAGAAAATATATTACGCCTCTATATATTTAACATGTTTTTTTAAAAAAATAGAATAATAAATTTTTGAGTACAAATTACTGAATTCTTTTTTATTGAGGATCTGAAGCTTTTGTCTTAATTTGTTTTCTCCGAGTTGCTAAAGATTATTTTTGTAGTATTCGTTTTCAATATTTCAACGATAAAATTTATTATAAAATTTTGTGTGTTCAAGTCCATATACGCATATTAACTTCGTCGTTATTCGTCTTTTTTTAATCAAATTACATACAGCGGATTATAAGGCGACTTGATAACGCGTGACAGGGCTACGGCGTAGCACTAAACCAAGATAATTGCTTAAGTGAGATTTCTGTAGCCCCGAGTGATCCCCAATAAGGGTAAGGTACCCATCTGTTATGCTAACTCCTTGGGCACAAGATAACAAACTACACCTAATCTTTAGCTTAAACTTGCAAATCTTGTAAATGTTGTTATTGGCTTCAGAACGGAATAATATTACAATAGTCAAAGACCTTCGTTTACTTAAACGGTCTATTTTTGAGTTGAATATTCTGTAGTTAAAATATGAAATTTTATTATATTTGTCGTCCGCCAACTAGAACTGGGTGAAAAGCGTAGAAAACATTAAGAAACATTTCAGATCTCTAGGAGGTTGGATTGAAGAAATATCTATAGTTTTAGATATATGCAATAGACTAGATAGACACAAACAATTTATTCTAACAAAAACTTTAACCCTTCTTTGCATGATGATGGAAATTTCTATCATAATATTCAGTCAACAAAAAAAGGTACTCAAAACCCTAAAAAATCTAGAGCATTAATTACATCACCCTGATTTATTTAAAAAAAATAGACAAAATCATGCAAAGAAGGGTTAACGCGCCCCGATCTAATTAGAGTGTGCGGTCTCCAAATTTTGTTTTGGTGGTCTGTTATAAAACATTCATAATACTGTTGTTAGAGACATTCTTTCATTTCCCCAAGCTCTACGATTACTTAAGTATCTTTACCACTATAAAAGGATCTTTTTCACTTATAATTTATATTACGAGACATTTAATGGGAGTGAATTGTAAAATCGGTAATAGTTGCACACAATTTACTAATTAATAAATTGGTAAAAGAGACTTAAGAGTGAGTCAAGTAAGGGCAAACATTAGAGTATTATCATGCTTAATGATGTTTTATACTCAACAGGAACCTAGTGTCCGCCAGCCAGGACGGCAAGCTGATCGTGTGGGACAGCCACACCACCAACAAGGTGCACGCCATCCCGCTGCGCTCCTCCTGGGTGATGACTTGCGCGTACGCACCATCCGGCTCGTACGTGGCCTGCGGCGGCCTCGACAACATCTGCTCCATATATAGGTAAGCCAATCCGCGCCTAAACTAATCGTCCACGTCTCCATGCAGTGGCTACACTCATCGAATAGTACCCGTTATACATTCCTACACGCGGGCGCCCGAGAGGGCAGAACCTAGAACCTCGGCTTGGCCGGTTCATATTACCTGGCTAATATCACTCACTACGACTTCAGAAAGCGTTAGCGCTGGGAGAAGTGGCGGCAGACCGTGCTTGGGCGTCCCCTGTGAGACCGAGCACGTTTCCGACGATGTTGGTGTGCAATGTTGGTGTATGTGACTTGTCTGATCGTCGTCGCATCGTCTGGGAACTCGAGTACGTTTCTCGGTGTGAGGACGCTGCGGCGTTTGAATGTACCGGGTGCGGGTGTGATCGTATTGTAAGTAGCGGCACCTACAATCAATGAATATGTACGGATCTCCTCATTCGAAGCTTCGAATATCCAGTTCACTCTGTTGGTCTCTGGGTGACCGAGCTTGTCAGATACATAAGTCATCAGTTGCCGGTGCAACACATTTGTCAAAGACCTTCTATTATCGGAGCTTTCCGAACGCGCTGCCTATCCATCCCATCCCATCCCATCCTATCCTAACGTAACGAGTAGCATTCGATGAGCGACATAAATACATCGCGTTTGACGTATTCATTCATTTATTTATATTATTTTCCGCTTTGAATCATTTATATGCGTAGGTTTAGGTATTTAACTAAATGAACACAACATTCAAATGTCGAACTTAATGTGTCATGATTATATACAATTTATAAGACCAGATGGTTTTGGGTATCATATTTAAGTCAGTTTGGACTAGCTAGCTGATCTTGTTGGACAATTACTCACTAGGCATCAGTCTAATTCTAAAATAGTGTCAATTTTTTATTTTAATTTCTTTTATACGTCACCTTTCCCTTCATCTGGAGTCCTATTCTAAAAGTGTATACAATCCACACAAACGTTTGCAACTCCACGAAATTAAGTCCTAATTCATACTTAAGACCCGATTTGAGGTTGTTATAATTTTTTTTTGTTCTTGTCTTTAGCCTGAAGACCCGCGAGGGCAATGTGCGCGTATCTCGAGAGCTGCCCGGCCACTCGGGCTACCTGTCTTGCTGCCGCTTCCTCGACGACAACCAGATCCTCACCAGCTCCGGGGACATGACTTGGTGAGTGCTCCCATTTATTTATTTAAACATATTATAACAAAATTAAATACAAATTAATGTAAATACCTTGCAATAATAATCCAAGAATTGTATTTGTAGAAGGCACTTGGTGTCTACTGTCTTCTAGTGTCTGTTTGTTGTACAGAATAAAGCTATAAACAAAGTATTGATATATTTTATTATTTATGTACGTATCTTGTGTACAAAGCACCTTGTGCCACCAAAGCATCTTATGTAATAAGCACTTATCACCCGCAACACCGCAACACGGTAATAGATAAAAAGTCAATTGTTGTCGAGTGCGGGTGGTATCTTCAAGCGACCAAAGAAACTATTTAAAATCAGTTCACCGTAAGAAAGTTTGCTTATTGTTAGGCTATGAAGGACAATGGAAGGCTACGTTTTTTAGCATTTTTTTACTTAGTTAAGGTTATATTTATTTTATATGCGTCGTAGGGCACAGGTTCAATTTCCGGGTATAATATTAGTGAATTCACTCTTTTTCCATTAATTATATAAGATCGCCACTGCTCAATAACAAGTTTCCGGGGGATGAGCAGAAGCATCCTCTGAGTTCATAAAACATTATATCACTAGGATCGCGATCGCGAACCCGCGTGGCGAGCGTGGCGATTATGTTATATCCCCCATTAAATATCTATAGGGGTGGCGTATGCCTTACATTATGACAATGATATTACAGCGCGCTGTGGGACATCGAGACGGGCCAGCAGTGCGGCCAGTTCACGGGGCACACGGGTGACGTGATGTCGCTGTCGCTGGCGCCCGACCAACGCGCCTTTGTGTCTGGCGCCTGCGACGCCTCCGCCAAGCTGTGGGACGTGCGCGACTGCCAGTGCAAGCAGACATTCCCCGGACACGAGAGCGACATCAACGCGGTCACGGTAATTCACCACCTTTATTCTTTACCCATAGTTAACAAAATGTTCAATTATGACCTTGTACTTGAGTACAGAGAGCAGGTCTAGGTCACAAGAGACACCTTTGCATTTCATCCTTATAATCTGATGTACTGTGTCATGAGACGACGGCTCAGCCTGCCACCCGTCTAGAAAAGTAGAGAGAGCAGTGAGTCGATCCATGGTCATGGGAGGTTCTTGCACCATATCAAGAATTAATCCTGTAATACTAATGATGGTTTATTGTATTCCAGTTCTTCCCGTCCGGGTTCGCATTCGCGACCGGGTCGGACGACGCGACGTGTCGCATGTTCGACATACGCGCCGACCAGGAGCTGGCCATGTACTCGCACGACAACATCATCTGCGGCATCACGTCCGTCGCTTTCTCCAAGTCGGGCCGCCTGCTGCTCGCCGGCTACGATGATTTCAACTGTAACGTGTGGGACTCCATGAAGAGCGAGCGAGCTGGTCAGTGCCATCCCACCGTTTCAACACATACACTCGCACAACAATAACAAATACATAATGATGTTCAATTCTTTGTCACAATGTCTTCTACGGTGATAGGAATGACTCTTGGAAGATGGATACCGACATTGTATAGATGTAAGTGCTCCAATACAAAAGCAAAGCCGCCGCCTCACCGATAACAACATGACAAAAAGTCACTAAACAAAATGCTAATTATTTATTATACTTTAATATTAAAACATTTTTTGCAATTTTTGTGCATTATTTTTGATAGGTTTTTAATATTATTAGACATAAAGATTGGTGTTAATCTATAAAGAAATGTGCAATTTTTAATAAGCTACTTAAGCTTTTTAAATGGCCGACTCAAAAAAGAGTAATCATGTAGAAGGCAATTTTTTTTATTTAAAAAATATATTGTGTGAGAAGGGGTAGGTCTGATTTGAAAGAAACCGTCTAGGTAAGGCAATATGGGTACGGCCGGCGTGTGTAGTTGTTAATCGATATCAAACATAATATATACCATGCTTCTATTATGATAAATTATTGAATTCAAAACAAAAACAAGGGCCGACGTACTTATTGCATTCTTGTAATATCTGATGATTGTAATATTAAAAATATAACCAACTTCTATCAATTATGAATAATTTTACTATAGGATGTTATAATAATATAGACTAAAGTAAATTTCCAATTTTTTTCTCAGGTATCCTGGCTGGCCACGACAACCGCGTCTCGTGCCTCGGTGTGACCGAAAACGGGATGGCCGTCGCCACCGGCTCCTGGGATTCGTTCCTCCGCATCTGGAACTAAATCTCCCCGCCCCCACCACCGCACGCCCCCAAACACCCTCTTCTTCACCATCCGCGCGTCGTATCCGTTTTTCGACAAGATGGCGGCGTCAAAGCGCCGTATTCTCCTAATTCAATGTAATCCACGCGCTCTGTTATTTATTCGAATGATTCCGATGCGGTGCGTGTATGGGACGCGTAAACGCTTTATTCTGTGTGAATATTTTTGTTCCGTTACCACTTTGTCCTCTTCAATCCTGCGTAGTCCTGTAATTGTTAAATGTCAACACTTAACAATTACATCACTGCCCACGTGCTCCGAATGTCTGTACGCATGTGTGCTTCTTACTGATCTGAACGCATCCAGTTTCAATTTGACTACGGAGCAAAACGAACCCTGGCATTCAAGTAATAACGTCGAGAATTGGACGTCGACAGGGAACTATGAACTTTCGCTTAATTTATTTATATATAGTTGATAATCTCTTAACAAAATAGAAGCATTTAAACTACCTGTAAGGGAGATATGTAGTTTATATGTGTGAGTGGCGATATTGTGTGTGTACTGTACACTGGTTCAGGATATATAAATACATATGTAATTATAAAAGAAATACATGTTAAAATTAATTACGATTAGCGTTTAGCACTGGGAAGCCTTCTACGAGGCGAGCTGCCCTCTCATGTTTCAATGTCTTGGTGAGTATTAGTAATCAAAATATATTCTTTTAATTATATACTTAGTCAAATTTGATTTATGGACGGTTTATTTAAATAATATTTACATTTAGTTTATAATATAATGCATATTGCACTCGAGACATGACTGGCGGTCACTTTGTAACTTAGATATCAGTTCTTGTGCTCATTGTAGCCTCGTGAAGTGATTATTAAAAATAAATAAAACGTTGTTACTTATTAAATGAAGATAAGGATGTTCTTATCTACATCTAAAGGCAACAAGCAATCACAATCTGGATTACTTCTGTCTCAGTCTCACACTTTACAGCGATGGCAGAAAAGACAAGAAAAGTTGTGATAAGTTTCAATGAAAACGTATTTTATACTGTTTTTACAGTTTTGGGAAAGCATTCATTCATTCATTCATCGAGTCATGTCAGTTGATACTTCCTTCAAAGATCGTCACAATGACTGGTCCTTGATTATGACGTCAGTTGAGAAATGTTACAGATTATAAGAATGCTCAAGATCACCCAAAGAGTAATGCAGAGGTCTATGTTTAGAAATGAGGAGATATACAAAGGAACCAATATTATCGATGTACCTTGAATAATTGCTCGTCTGAAGTGGCAGTGCAACCGTGCCCGTGCCCGTGCCAGTGTCGGTAGACGCTAGGTAGGGTCGGAAAGTAGCTTTATTCGGGCGGCGCAAGACGGGTCATGGCCATCTTCATAATCTCTAAATGTTATCTGTATTGTATATGCATTTATCCATAAAAACAAAAGGCACTAAGTTTAAGATATAATATATTACTATAAAGTAATTTTTCCTTTTTTTCAGATGAGCATCGCACTGCATACTATGTCTAAAACTTGAAGAACCAAATATTATGATTAATGTATCTACGTGTAATTTATTGTATGAGGTCTTGTTTGTCTGCCGACTAATTTGTGATTGGGATTTCTTCGCACTTGTCATGCATGGCCATGGCCTCGCATCGAAACCGACTCAGTAGTTGATGCTAACATTTTTCTACCTACAATATTTGTACTTTTTAAACAATAGGTTTTTTATAATCATGTCACTAATAATGATATGTTTTAAAATTAAAGTTTAATTTTTAATCTTTACAATTACATCAAATTTATTTATTAATCTGTGATGCTTTTGAAACGCACATGTGTTGTGTGAATTTAAACTCGAGGTAAATTTAATTTTTTGATTATTGTATTTTGAAGTGGTTTGTTTTTATAACTGCCATATTTTCAATGTAATTAATGTTAGTTGCTTGGTTTCGATTCGATGCCGCATTGAGATTGTAAAATGTACCATCTCCAAAAACCTACCAAAAAAAAAGTCATGTGTATGTATATCCGCTGTCATTTGACCACAAATTGGTTGAAGTCACAATTTTGTTAAATATATTTATTATCTGTGCTTTCATATCTATATATTGATATCGTTTGTGCAGCACAAAATCGATTGGATTGGATAACTATTATTGTAACTGTTGTACACATTGATGCATTGCAGATGATTAGTATGTAAGTTGTAATGATTTATACTATGACATATTCAATATACGGATTTATTTAAAGGGCAACACTATCATTATATACCCTTCTAACGATATGGCTTTGTCGTTTGGATGAATATTTATTTACGAGATTTACGAATAATTGTTTTATAGCTCAACTGATCAGAATATCAAATTCTGATCATTTCTTAGATCGTTCTGACTACTACCTAACCTTAGTAAGCCTGGAGACTAATTCGTTCAAGGCAGGACTTGCACAAAACTACGCACACTACCCGGACACACTTTTTGCCACTCTGCGAATCGCAGGCGGAGGAATTTTATTTTGGCTGACATTTGAAGTGGCAAAATGTGCGCCAATTTTAATGTCAATCGTGTTACCAGTTTGCTGATTCGGAATTACACGTTTCGGAACTGTTCGTTCGATTCAACATAGATATTATAAATAAATGAACTTGTAAGCATTCATTACATTTTTAAATGTACAGGATTCAATACATTTTTATACCTATACTCTGTTCCATGCACGAGAAGTTTGTTGGAGTATATTCGTACTTAGTTTTTAATCATTCAAGTTATTGTACTCGGTACTCATTAATTGTGCTTAACATCGACAACCACAAGTGAGATTGTTGGTATTCCAAAATAAATCGCGGCGTCTTTCAAGACTTGCCCAAACGTTCATTGTACTAGACTAAGATAAACATAGTTGTATAGTAAAGAGAAGAGCGTAGTTAGTGGGTAATTCTCGAACTACCCCCGAATATAACATTTCTACGCTCAATATATCTACTCTGATTTGTTAAAGAAACCAATTCAAGTTTTGTTTGTTGTTGTGGTAATACGATTTCGGTGAGTATGAAATTAACCACAATATTAGTTCGCGAAAATATGTATAGGTTCGGGCTTTTTACTTTGAATGGTTGTCGCGCTTTTTTTTGAATGAAGCCTCTTTGTATTAGATAGGTTATGTACGTAGATGTAAACTTTTAAGGCAGACCGGACCGATTGCAAACTGAACTACACACAAGCTGGCCACTTCTTACTACGCTTAACTTGTGACCACCGCGTTATATATTTGTTTACAATCATATGCTCAATGACGGTCTGTTGACAAGAAAAAATATTGTTTTTACAGTTTTTGATATGTTCCATTTGATATATTCGTTTGATAAAAATGTTGGTGTATCGCATAGTGGCATATCAATCAATTTGCTCCCACTTTTTATTACTGTTTACACCCGAAAGTGGAGTTTTATATTTATTTTTAAACTTGCATCTAATCGTCGTAATGTAAGGTATATTTCGCATCATGTAAACGTATCTTGTCTGTCAAACGCAGGTATTGCAAACTTTACTAAACATTTCAACTGCATGTCATGTAATCGTTAAAATATCGATTTTGACATTTGACACATCGATTTGGCGCGCTTTTGCGTTTGGCAGATAACAAAAGTAAATTCGGAGTTAGGCTATCGTGTGCTAGTTGTACGCATAGGGAGTAAGACGTTTTTTAAACGATAACAACTTTTTTTCTACTGTAACGGCTTCTTTTCCTATCGGTGTATCGATAACTCTTAGTATGGTAATGTATCTATATGTATTATATTTAATGGAGAAAATTTCACAGCCCACATTTGATTTTCAATTCAGACCAATTTTTCTCACTTTTACATGGTGTTTTTGGAATGGACTGCCATATTTTAACTTTAAAAACACATATATTTAACCAGGTCATCGGCACCCGAATTTCGAAAACAATGTGGGATCGCTTTGAAAAATTAAAGATGGCAATTTCAAAAACGCGGGCTGTCAAAATATTTTGACGTATCCCCCTGTTCGGGTGCTTAACGTTTGAAACTCATTCACAATTCCGTTAAATTGAAAAAAAAAATAGAATATATTATGTTAATGTTTTTTTGCTAGTCTATGTCTTTATGTTAAAATAATTATTCTTAGTACTGTAACACTAATTGTAACGTACTGTGTAAAATATTTTTTTTAGTTATAATCAATAAATTAAATTTTGTTTATTTTAGCCGAAAGTTTCCTTTCACGTCCTGCTTAAGGTATGAATGTTATTAGTATTATTACATACGATTATTAAATACATTTTACAATACAATAAACAAATATGTTGTTTTTAATTTAAAATTACTCCCTAGTTGGCGATCGGAGAACTGGTTTAACTCACGGCTATGCAGATGGTTTAATACATGGGCCACATACACACATACATGAATGTTAATGAAATTCAAATTAATATTTTTTACAAACATCGTTAAACTGACACTGAAGATCACAGATTATTTATTTTAATATTGAATTTAAAACTATAAATCTTTATATGGAATTAAGATTTAGTTAATTTTGTTATTATTGTTAAAAGAAATATTGATGTACAAATTATGAAAAAATAAATATTAATTAAAGTTTGACTCAGAAACAGTTCACGCCTGGATGTTGGCAAGTGGTCATGAATTTAACAGCAACGGTTACGTAGGGTATACTTAACGAAAATTGTAAAGCGGCGTTCACATTACTTTAATATTGGTTATAATCATTATCGTTTTCATTAAATAAAGTTAAGTTAAAAACGTTCAAAGGACGAGCATAAAAACTGTTATATTATAAAAAGATAAACTGAAAAACTAAATGATAGTAGAGCCTGGGAATGAATGTTCTTACTACTATATGTTAACTATATTACTAAGGGCGGCTTAACCTATGGTGCAGGGTGCGTAATGCACACTGGCGCCGTTGTCAGACAGCTAAGAGCATCGTCTTGGACCATCAGGTATAGCTGACAGTGTGGTATTAGTTACGGCCTTCTTTATGACGTCAGAATAACACTCATTGTTTATATGCCTGTAGCACATATGATGGTCCAGGACGATGCTTTTAGGTGTCTGATGGAGCACCGTCTCCCAGTGTATCAGTGTGTACAAGACCTAAAGCATCACATTACACTTCGGCAACGCATTTGTGCGAATACCCATCTGTCGACAGATGGCGTGTTATTGCGAAAAACTTGGCGCTCGGGCGAGATCCACTGAGTGGTCGGTTATCTCATCGTTTGGTTAATAAGTCCTTATTCAACTTGTGTTGTTTATTGAAAAAATATTTATGATAAACTTAAATTTATGTATCTATATGCAAAAGGAATTCCATCATCATTTCAGTCGAAGGAGGTCTATTGCTGCACATAGGCTTCCCTTTTGACATCCAGTAAGACACAATGGAAGCTTCCTTTAAATTTTGAAATAGGTAACATTAATTTATTGTTTCTATTGGAATACAGCAGGTCAATAACTACTGGCAGTACAAAATCTGCACGGTCTATGATATGCAGTTATTCGAATTTTGAAAACAACATTACTTGCTAAATGATTACACAATGATGACGTAAATAACCAATACTTTATTTATTATTTCGGAAACCAGACCGGAACTAAGGGGGCGCCAGAGTTTCATTGCACACGGACGCTACACGTGCCAGAGCCGCCCCTGACTTCAACAATATAATGACGTTACATATGCAATGTTATCCGAGTGATAAACAATTTGAAGAGTTTAATATCTATTCTAGTGGAAATACACAAACGACTTGTATTCACCTTATTAATACCGTTTAATTTTGTATATAATTATAATCAGTATTAAATTCAATACATCTTTGTTGAAGTAGGCATTATAACTGGTAAACTACCACCGGCTAGGAAATCTGATCGGTTGAGACGAGCCGACCAGTTGCCCTTTTAAATGGAAATTAACAATTTTTCATGTGTACGTTATAACACAAGGCATGTCAACGAGTCAACAAATCAAATTCCATCTAGTAGTTCTATCAACTAAAAACTTTTGAATGACATATAATATACAATTAGGTTTATAATAATGTACTTTTATTTTAGATTTAAAAATAAGAAAAGAAAGGTCTCGGACATCTCGTGGGACTCATTGTATATGCGTACACATGGACTCGTAGAGGATTTATTCATTTTTGAATCTGAAATTTATGCGTTACGGGTATATGTTTAGTAAAATATTACAACGAAGGGACGTAACATATTAGCATTTCATAAATTCACTGTATAGCTGCCGGTTGGGTACGGTGCTCGAGGCCGACGACCCGCGTAGCAGGTTTTGGATGCCTTCTTTACATGTCGACTAGACTCCTCGCTCCACTTAATCAAATTTTAAATAATCCTACCAATGTCTTAGAAGCCCATATCAGAAACCGTGTCTACCGTGCGCCCTTAACGTCTCAATCCTTTAATAACTCGGTACTTTGGTTTGAAAATTAAGTCTTTTTTCATTGAGGTTACTTTAACGACCTTTAGCGTCCTGACTCTTCTCCTTACGTGACCTAGTCTATAATTATCTTTATGCTTTACTAAGCTGATTTTATATACAATCCTGAATTCTTCAGGATATAGAGATCTCTCTGTTAAACCTCTGGTTCTTACATCTAAAGTATACAAATTCACGAAATTTCTTTCTATATTCTCTTGGATGTTGGCGATGATAGCATTGTGAGGCTTTCGCAGCTTCGTCGGTCACATTGTCGGGATAAAATAAAGTTGTCTCCAACTACTAGTCCTGTTTTCCTTCGCGCGCCACTTCTTATGTGACGCGTCTGCGTGACTCGGGTGCGCTGTCCCAAGCTGTTTTTTTTCACCGATTACTACTCTGCCTATGACCCCCAACTCGCTCGTTGCTGAACCACGATTTGGTAAAAGATGAAAGCACGCAGACTCAATATGTATCATTTTACACTGTCCTTGAAGAGACCCGGGTTATATTTCACAGGAAATAATGAAGCCGCCAGTCCTCAGTCGTTTTTGTCCCTCTGAGTAGTGTTGGGGATCCAGTCTCCGTTACGTAGCTGTCGTCGTTGTTTTGGCTGCTTCTGTAACTCTGGGTGTTGAAGTTTCCTTCTTTTTTAGGTTCCTTTTTTCTGGCTACCCTCTTCGGTGGGCGTGTCTTGTCCGTGTGGTCATATTGGTAGTCTTCGTGCCTTTGGAAGGCGGCGCTTGATCTTTTTGGTCAGTGCGTTGAGTTGCGATAGCGTGTCGGGGCCGACGCTATGCCTTAAGAGGGTTAACCTCTGGTGTGTAATTGGTCTCTGTGAAACCTAGTTTATGAGGGTGATGTTCGTCGTCTTCGAAGTATCTTTTTTAAGTATTTTCTAAAAACTGCGATATTGTGGCGAGAGTCAAATACCTGTGGATACTGATATTTCTCTGATCATCCTTCCCATTGCTTGGTTTCTCCTTTATTTTTGTTATTTAAAAAGAAACTGTTTCGATCGAAAAACATAGTGTTCATGGTAAAGATTTTTAAGACATAACATATTTTATTTTTAGGTTCCTAACTCGGTAACAGGCTAACTACATTAAATACTTCCGAACAATACACACTACAGTTTCATCGGATTGACAGGCCCACTCATTCATCTCATCATTGAAACTCCACGGACTGACTAGGCTCAAGGGCCTCGAGACCGTTTATTATTCAGACACAAGGGCGTCCGCAGGGCTGTACCTCGATTTGGTCAGTTGTTGTCGATCATTGAACATTGTTGAAATTCAACGTTACAATGTAAATATTAATCGAGCGGTAACTGCTGTCTTGGGGGAGGTGAGGCACGGGGGAAGAGGGGTTCAGTACGACCGAATTAGACGCTGGCATCGTTACCGTCCACTTGTGGTAACCATGGCTTTGGATGGACCACACTTCTAAACATCTGGTCATGTTTGTCAATATGTGAGGATTCGGATTTAGAATACATTTGATTTACCTAACATTTTCTTATCATTTATTATTCCTTATTCCCTATTCCTATATTTTTTTCCTATATTTACGCGTATATATAACACAGTCGATTTCAATATGACAATCTATGTCTATGGACTATAGCGAGGTCCGATACAAGTAAAGATAAGGTTATTATGGCATAAAATTAGTGACTCTTTTGAAGACAACTGTGCACCGTACACATTATACACCCCTGTAATATCTCTTAAATATCATACAATATATTAGAATTGTATGAACCATAAACACGTATAATAATGTAAAGGTTTTTTCAGTAATTATAAAATTAACAAGATTTTGTTTTACTATTGTACTAAGGCACTACTATGTGAATGTGACCACAAAACAACCTGTCTTAGTTTCACGTGGGCTTTTCTAAACCAGGGCACGTTAGAAGCTCCCGTAGCTTTCAGTAGAAGAAAGTCATTATAGGAGATCGCAATCTGATTCTAGGTTTAATCAAAAGAATTCTGGAATTCCCATGACGTATATTCTTACTGTAAATAATTTCGTTTTGATAATAAAAGGAAAATATGTCAAAATTGATTGTTGTCGCGTCTGCTACGCGTATTTTTATATTATTGAAGTCATTCTGAAAATTAAAACAAAAATGATTGTCACCCTTCTGAAAGAGCTTTCATACGCATTATGCAATGGCGTTTGAAAACTTATTTTCGTTAGTCTGAAATATACCCGCGTGGCCGTCGCACGTCACAAGCTTGAGTCGAAGTGTATTATTCAAGTGTTCTGTGTACATTTATTAATTATTAGTATTTGTAAGATATCGTGAAGTGTCATATTCATAAAGGGTTTGGCGGCAATTTTTTTCTTACTAGGTCCTATGCGTTGATGTACAGTCAGTGTCCTTAAAACTAAAAGTACATCCAACATAACAAATCTGACTACATAAACTATCAATTATACAATTATAATTGTACTTATTAGGTGTTATTTTAATTATACTTATTAAAGATGGTTGGTTTCAGGGGGAAGGAATTTCCCACAGATTAGTTTAACATAAAAAGTAAATATACCAAAAATTTATCCCTTCATAAAGTCATAGTCTCGACATTCGTTAAGACATTGTTTTCGTGTCTTATATTTGACGATTATCTCATTTAAAATAAATTCTATATTTATCAACATTATTACAAGTCTCACTGGTAATTATCGCGTTTTTTGGTTGCACGATCTTTCTGCCAACAATTTAAATGTATTCAAACTACAAGTGTTACATAAACATTCCTCACGTTAACTTGTTTCTTTCTGCCCTAAATACGTCTTTATATCCCCTTGATATACGCTCATAAAACTGGTACTGCGTCTGATTGTCATATAAACACAACGCAAAGTATATATACTTTACTGTTAGCCATGAAACTATATACAGAGT
>DWIC01000044.1:0-18488 GCA_018248135.1 Battus belus
CCTTAGATCTCATCGTTGCTTCCCATCAGGCAAGATTGAGGTCAAACGCACTCAAATACATACAAAAAAAAAAAATGTAAATATTGGCTCAAAAAAGGCCAATATTTTTACAATCATCTCCGTTTGTAAAAATGTTACGTATTGGTTTACCAGAAAGTTTTCTTTGTTATAGGAAATGTATAATTAATACGTTATAATTAATTATTTTTTGGAAGCCAAGTATGGGTAGCCTTCAAGGTGAACAGACTACCGCTGTTTACAGTCCGCTTCTAGTAGAAGCTTTCCCACTTCTTCTTCGTCCTTCGGCTAAAATGATGATGATGATGACAAATTGATTTCTACTAAGTTTTATATGAGTTTCTTCACAGCCGTTAGGATCGAAATGTTCAAAAAGTATCGCGATGTTTTACTTACAGTTTTCTTCGATTACAGGGGCGTGGGCGCATTATGAGTTCTTGCCACAACCCAGGACGGTAAATAAGGAATATTACCTGCATGTTATGCGCATTTTGCGCGAAGCTATCCGGCAGAAACGCCTGAATTTGAGGAAAAACAAAAATTGAATTTTGCACCATGATAACGCCCCTGCTCACACATCGCTTCTTTTACGCGACTTCTTGGCAAAAAACAACAAACTAATGATATCGCAGCCACCGTATTCCCCAGATCCGGCCCTCTGGGACTTTTTCTTGTTCCCGAAACTGAAGAGGCCCATGAAAGGACGACACTACGCCACGATTGAGGGCATCGAAGGAGGAGCTGAACAAGATACAAATAAAATATTTTTAGAAGTGCTTCGAAGACTTGAAAAAACGTTGGCACAAGTGTATAACATCCCAGGGGGATTACTTTGAAGGGGACAAAATAGATATTCGCGAATAAATAAATTAGTTTTGAAAATTCACAAAATTCGCGATACTTTTTGTACAGACCGTATATCGATATATTTAATCTATGATCGTGAGAACAACACTAAGGTTACGTGTTAACAATAAAAGCAAATTGATATCATATGGCACTCACAGACTACATTACTCTGTTTAATTGAACATCATTTTAAATAACATTTCTGTAGCATTTAATTTCAGATTCTATTTTAGTTTTCATACGGAGCTTGGACATATTGCACGAACTACACGCCCTATTCAAGCGATGGAAAGAGATGAAAGCGGTTTATGGACTTCTTTTTACTTTAAGGTTAACAATTAACATTTAACTTCGCTTAAAACGATATTGATACCAATTTTAAATCAAGATATTTTTAATGTTAAATATTACAATTAAGTCATTCAATATACTCGAAACAATTTAATGTATGTGTGTTTTCTAATTACTGTCTCAATTAATAGATTAGGAAAAACAAATTTCATTTTGTTAAGGGGATTTCGAGACTCTTTTTTTGTTTACATTAGCTATAATAGATAACGTTTTTGCGTGAATTTGGATCAGAATTTAGATGCGATTAGAACTGCCCATTTGTTTATTAGAATCTAGGATGAATCAAGGGTTACAAGAAAAGATTATACCTTCTATAACGCAAGCATCAAAATCGTTCTGTAAATATGATCATAAAAAATTCAAAATAAGATGACCGAGGTCTAACAAACTGTATTTAATATTATTAAAACAAATCATGATCTTCAACAATTCAGCCCTACAAATCCACTGGTGAACTTAGGCCTCCCACTGTATTCCCTATAGGACCAAGTCAAAGCGACACGGTACGTGTGCGCTTGAAACAAAAATACTATATGTCAATATAATTTCGTTCCAGATGTTTCTACGGCTGTTCATAACTTCGTCCGTGTTTGGATTTTTGTGGATACTTAGAAAATGGCATCACACTAAAAATTATTGGAAAAACAAAAACGTTCGAAGTTCGCCACCCCATCCAATCTTGGGCAGCTTGAGGTTCCTTCTGAGACAAAATCCTGTAAGTTTTAGTTATGATTGTCTTATTCATGAAATTTATAATAAATACATGACCTTCATTGTTACGTAAAGCGTTATCTATTGACTGTAAAAATTACACACTATCTCTTAAAATAATAAACATAACTGTCTCTAGAAATTTAGATTGACTTTTTAATATTTCAACAAAAATTTCTCGATCGAGAGGAATGGTTATCTATTGGTGAAGAAACATTAGACCCGTTCCTTGAAACATATGAAAGCTCGTTAAGTGTTCGGAGCGCGTCGGATGAAGAATTAGAAGTGAGAGACTGGAAAGATAGATCTCATTATTATGTAGATTTAATAATTTCAGGGGAAAAATTGATGAAAAAATAATTCAAGAGCTGCGATCCCGATATCAAATTTCTCTTGATATCAGACTCTCGAAGAAGTTCTCATATTTTGTTAGTATAAATATATTATGTTTAAATACCTTTACGTTATACAATATGACATCCGCAAAACTGAGAACATACCAAACAATCATAACAAAAAATCGTTAGTCAATAACTAAGAAAACTTAATTAGATGTAGTCAAATAGGGTTTCACATATTTTGTCCCAACTGACAAGGTTTCTGCATTAAATCAAGTTCAAATTTTGTCCTCTAGACGGTGTATAACTCATGAAATCTGTCTTTTCAAGGGTCTTTGGATGCGAGATAACTATGACCGCCGAGATCCTTACTTCGGCGTTTGGTGGTTCTGGCGTCCCGCCCTCGTGATCAACTCTCCAGATATCGCTCGACAAGTTCTCATTAGAGATGCTGGCATCTTGAGAGACAGGTTCCTGAGCTCAGGGAAGAACGACCCAATAGGTTCTTTAAACCTATTTCTTGGAAATGTATGTACAATGTGGAAAATTTTAAGGTTACTGGAACTTACATTTTGCTTGAAGGAATAGGCTTATGTCAATCAAACTGAAAACGATCCATTTGTAATTTGACAAATCTTTGAACAGAAATGTCCTTCAAATATAAATGTTTGTAAGATATCTTTAACAATTTTCCCAAGAAAATTAACAATTTTACTACAAATGTAAAGATCTTTTTTAAAGAGCGATTAACTAATGTTAGTTACGATTCATAAAGCTACCATTCTCACCGCAAAACTAGATTGTATCTGTTTATTTTTTCAGCCCTAACAACTTCCAACAAGCTGTAACGATTAAGCATAAACTTATTTTGTGACAATTATTGTCACTGTTTAGACTTGTCATCTACAATCAAATTAGTAAAAAAGAAGAAAAAAGAATTCTTAAGCAATTGTAACTTAAGGAGACCTACCTCACAAAATTACAGACAAAAAGAGACAGAGAGAATGACTTGAAATGAGCTGTCTTCTATTTATTTATTCATATTTATTTTTAACTTTTAATCGGTGTTAACTCTTAGAAAAGTATAAAATTAATTTTATATACCAATACAGGATCCAATTTGGTCATTAATGAGAAAACATGTTTCGCCAATGTTCACGGCTTCAAAGATGAAAATCTTCCATAGTCACTTCGTGTCTAAAAGTAAGGAGCTTGTCCGTCGCATTGGTCTCGAGATGGAAACCAACAAGCGCGTCAACTTGCGGGTAAGTCGATGGGAATATTACTTGTTATGACTGTAATAGGTAAAGGAACTTATGGTAAATTATATTAAACACATAAGCGATATGGCCTAGACTTTCTAGGTACAGAAGATTCTCAAATTAGCTAGACAAAAGTTAAAAGAAGACAGAGGGTACTATGACAATGTGACTGCGAATTAGTTAGAATATAGCTAATAACCTTGCGCTGGGTCGGTGGTCAGACCCAAAGACTACTTGAAAAGTCAACATTGATATACACCTGTATATTGATAGTCGGCGATGGACACATGGCGACAAATGGCTACGGCAGAGGCAAATGACAAATTATGGGTACTATATGATATTGAAATGTAATGAAAATATTTCCGTAGGCAATTCGTTATATGAACGAAAGTAATTGGTATAGCTCAGCGTATAAGCAAGTTTAGATAACAGACAGCAAGCGTTGCGTACGACGAACATCTACTAAACGGACTGATAACCTTATAAAGATCATCGGAAAATGCTGGATGTTGGCCGCTTTTAATTTCTCCTATTGTTTTTGGTGACCGGAAAACAACCTCGCTTTTTCGTTAAATTCACACTACATTTTTAATAAGTTTTTATTTGTAATCAATAATATATTCAGTTTCGTTATTAACAAACTTTTTCATTTATTATACAAATTTATATGCCGGAGCGTTAAAAATCAAGCGGTTTTCCTGTAAAATATATGTGGGGTAGGTCCACCTAATATTTATGGAGTAGGCGTGTATCCACAAGTAGTCATCCTACGCCTGAAATTATAATGATGGTCTGTTTAACTAGATGATGTTCACCGACTACTCTACTGACGTGGTTGGTATTGCGGCGTTTGGAGTGAAGAGTGACGCGACACTCACAGGAGAAAGTGCACTGAGAACTATCACTAGAGGCTTCATGAAATTCAGCTATATGAGAGGCTTGGCGTGGGCCTGCATTTTTTTCTGCCCGGAATTGGTCGACGTGTTTAGGTAAAATAACAAAAGAAATATTTTTAAATTATTTTGAATAATTTAAACTCACTTTTGCTTTTCTCTTGCCACTCTTATTCAATTCATTCTTTTCTTATTACTCTAGTCCTATAGTTGTTCTACTTCCGTATAATTTTTCAGCTAATACACACCCAATACAAGGGATAGGCCTCCCCCAAAAATCGCCATAAAATCCGATACTGCGTTGCCCGTATCCACCAATTTCTCATGTCCTTAACTATGTTGTCGGGGTACTTAGTGGGGCTCTACCCACGCCGCGTCACCCGGTTGGTGATCGCCACTTAGAAATTTTCAGTTCCAACAGCCAACGGTTGTGTGCAATGTGCCCCGCCGATTGCCACTTCAGACCAGCAATTTTTCAAGCTAATTTAGTGATTCTAGTTCTTTTGCAGATCTGATTTCAGATTCGATAGTGTTCTCGATTGCTCTCTGGGCGACCTTGAGCCTTCTTATTAAGCCCATCGTAAGTGACCACGTCTCGGTTCCGTGTGTCATCACTGGCAACAACCATTAGCCAATGACTTTCGTCTTCAAATGTTGCGGAATTACTTTTTTTGTCTTGTCCCATTCTTTTCTATAAATTCTATACGTTTAACTGTTCACTTTTTCAGATTCTCATTTTTTCCAAAAAGCGCAATTGATTATTTTAGACAAATATATAAGACAGTGGTTGAGCAGCGGGGTGGTTACAATGTAGAGATTGGCCCAACAAAAGATTTCCTGGACGCGCTCCGAAAGATTAAACAACACTCCAACAAGAATGATGAAGGTAATGTTATAATGATATACGTAAAAAAATATTAATTATTATAATCAATTAAGTTTTTGAAATTATATGAATTAGTCTTGAAAATTAATAAAATTCTTAAGCAAGCATCAATCAAGGAAATCTACATAACTAGACTTGACATATTGAACAATGGACAGACAGTGACTAAACTTAATCTGTCATCACGTATTCAAAACATAAAAGTTTCAACTAAGAACAACTTGGGAATCTATATAAATCTTTTAACAACCAATGCAAGTGAAACGTGAGACTATTCTACGTAGATCAGACCAACAATAACTAATTTAAAGGTACTTTGAAACTATGACATATGAAAACTCCAACACTTGAATCCTACTCATGACCCGAAGGCGCTGTAAAGTACTTGAAACTTCGAGAACATAAAATTAAAAATTATCCGGAAAATTTTCCGCTTAAAACTAGTTTACTAGTACTCTCTCTGTTGACTTTGACGAGTAACATCACGAAAGAAAACATTTTATTTCTGTTCATCAAAAAAAACCTTTTTTTTCCGACGTATGATAATTTTAATTAAATTTAACGTATCCGAGACAAAAACACGCATCTAGCGAAAGAACAGTCGTCGCAAAAACCGATTGCAGATAACAAGGTAACTGAAAAAAACCAACTCTTAAAAAGTGCGAGTCAGTTTTTTTAAGTGACTTAACGATTTGAACCACTTTACAATAATAAAGTTCGCGTGTTGTCATGTTACAACCGATAATTAGATATACATTTAGCATTACTTAGTCGAGTTTGAGCCGCAAGGTCGTATGGTTATTTTTTAAATGAAAATATGTTTTTGCGGTGTCCGTTTTTTCATATATAAAATGCTGTTTAATTGTGTAGCCGAAACATAGTTTTTTTTTAATTTATTATAGTTTTTGTTTATGTGTGTCATGCGATTTCATTGCATAAAACATATCGTATCTAAATATGTATTACCCAAAAGTGACTGACTGACGGACATAGTGATCTATCAACGTACAGCCCAAACCACTAGATGAATCGTGGTGAAATTTGTCATAAAGGTAGGTGTTATGTCGTAGGCATCTGTTAAGAAAGAATATTGTTCAATTTTATCACCAAAGAGTTAAAATAAGGGAAGAAAATTCATAAACTTTACAGAATTAATAATAATACTTCTTAACGCGAGCGAAGCCGCGGGTAAAAGCTAGTTTGCAATAAGATATAAGATGTTTACAGAAATGCCCGAAGACCTTCTTATTGCACAAGCGGTTGCATTCCTGCAAGGTGGTTTCGATACAACGGGAACTGCTCTGACGTTTTGCGTGTACGAACTCGCACATCATCCAAATATACAGGTACATAAACATTTGATTTATCTTCAACTCTGTTCCCAATATTATTAAGTACTTTGTTCTCTACGATTTACACAAATCCCAATACCTTGTGGTTACTGTATATATATCTTTATTGTCTACTTTTTGATCATCTGGTCGCATCATCATTATCGTTATATCAGCCGATAGAAGCCCACTGAAAGGCATAGGCATCACCAATATACACGATGATCAAATCTATACTCCTGGAATCCAACGGCTTCCGGTTACCTTGACCGTCCCTCTACTAGACCGCGTCGGGTTCGTGGTCACCACTCGAAATCCTTTCGGCCCTAACGGCCTTCTATGTCACGATGTATCCCGACTACTGCCACTTCAGATAAGCAATATTTCTATATCATCTTACCTACAAAGAATTAACAGTAATTCGCAAAATTGCATTTTATTTGTTTTGATCAATTCATATTTATTTTTCATTTCAATTAAGGAATAAATGCGGTTCCTATATAGAGAAGTTTACATTTTTGTTGTACTGTTATGAATGTAGTTAAAATGAAAACAATAATTACCCTGATGTAAATGAAATATTTATGTCATAAAAATAACTTAAACGTCATTAACAAAATTTTGACGGTTACAAAAAGTACCAATACAGTGTAATAATCACTTGAGATATCCGTCGACTCCCTACGGCGCCGCTTTTATGGCATTATTCATACCCACCAACGAGGCAACAATTAATATACAGAAATAGAAAGGTAACAAAATTTACGCGATCATGCTGACGTAATTATGAAAAAAAATATATATAATTTTATTTTTCAGGACAAATTATATAATGAACTGAAACCGTTAAAGGACAAGATCCTTGATGAAGACTTTAGCCTGGAGTTACTGAATGATATGACGTACTTGAAATGTGTTCTTAAAGGTACATTCCATTGTTACGTGAAGATAGCGTCTTTTGTAGAATATAATAAAAAACATATATTATAAAGTATGATAATTATAAAGTAAAGTAACGACGTCATCGTAGTTTCAGTCCATAAGGTCACTGCAAGACATAGGTCTCACCCAAAGATATATAGGGGTTACAACGCTTGACGGGCGAGTATTGTGTTACGCAGGAGACACTGCTGACTTTGCTGCAGTAGCAATCTTATATAAATACTTCAAACCTGGAAGAGAACCAGTAACCTTCGATCACAGATCAACCTACTGCTGAGCTACCACTGCTGAAACTAGACCTGATTTGCTGTCAATTAATGTATACTTATGGTCCATTTAAAAATCAAAGTTTTCAGAATTATAAATAACGTAATGATAACATAGTAAATAAAAGCAATTTCGCAATTCGAATTATTCCATACTAAAGTTGATTAAAATTAATCATTGATCCCTGATGAGTGTACAGCTATTGTTAGGTTCTTATTGTCATAATCCGTTTTCAGCTGGTCCTATTCGAAATCTTTCGGCTTTTTTCAGCAGTGTAAAACCTACGAATGTTATTGTAATAATGAAATGTCACCCTTCGTCTAGAAACGAGGAATCTGTGAAAATCCTACACCTATTTATATTAACTTTTCACAGATTTCATGTGACAATTATTTTTCAGAGAGCATAAGAAAATATCCGCCGATGGGTTGGATAGATCGCGTCGCGTCCACCGATTACATGATCAACGAGCACCTGACCGTTCCAGCCGGTACACCGATTTACGTCAACTCAATCGGCATGCACTACGATCCGGAATATTTTCCGGATCCTTACAAGTTTTATCCGGAACGCTTCTTACCGGAAAATGAGAAGAATATTAAGCCATACACTTACCTACCATTTGGAGATGGACCGAGGATATGCGTTGGTAATTTTTTTTTTATTCACTAATGACTATGAAATTTTTCTTATCTCCAGCTTTACCGTCAGATTGCTTACTTCTGACTTAAGGTTGATGAGTCGATGGCATTAGTCACCGAACTTTATAACGTTAACAATTTCGCTGGATGTAAGCCGCCTCCAACCGGTTCTAATGGGAATCTATGCGGGAGACCCGAAAATGGACGTCCTGGGGTTGTACTGATGCTTATCAAGCTTTCTTGGAACTCACAACGTCGGGCATTATACACTATATTTCTCCGAATTATAAGAAAAGAAAATACAGCATTATTGTTTACAGGTGTAAACGTTTTAAAATAGTGAATGAATATCTAATTTACAATCAATTAATAAATAGCACACTCGTTTTTAAAACAATTGTTTCAGAAATTATAAATAACGTAATGGTAATAGTAAAAAAAAACTTTTTCATAATTAGGATTATTTATTCATTTATTTATTCACTTTTTACAATCTAATCTATGTAGTATCTTATCTAATCTTATTATTATGGCGGAGTTAATGCCTATAGTCATTATTTAGCAGCACAATGTTTTACAGAGGTAATTTGTAGGCAGATATTCAAATGTTATATAAAAGTTAATTATTGATGCACATGCTTTTATTTAAACACTACACATGTATTAACTTCATTATAATTATATGTAGAGTTACTTATAAATATATACATAAATGGGACGATGTAAAATATACATATACTAAACTAACACAAATACAAATGATATATAGATAATTCGTTATTAGAGAGTTATGACGTTTCTGCAAACAGGTATCGAACCTCCTTTTTAAAATTTAACTGATACGGGGGGGAAGTTTATTCCAAAGCAGAACGCTTTGGAGAAGGAAAGAAGAATAACCGAAGTCAGATTTGTACGAAGGATAAACTAATTAATGACAGCAATAGATTTTGGGTATGGTTTTAATCAAGGAATTTCATGAACGGATTTAAGTTAGAAGGCAAATTGTTAGACGAATACGTTAAAGGACGCAAATGTCTCCGTCCGCGAATGGTGGCTCCGCGCGACCAGATCGAATGCAGTTATTGAGAACACATCACCGTAATCCATTGATTCATCCATCCATTGATAAGGAGAGTGAGGGACTCACGGGCATTGTCTCGGTATTTTGGGATTACATATTAAAAATAATAATTATTATCTGTCCCGGTTGACTTCGTACTGTTAAAAGTTATTACACTGTCGCATTCCAATAGAAAAGATAAATCACTTTAAACAAATGAGCTGTACATGTAATCCTTAACATCTAAAACCAATTGACACCGGAGAATTGATTTTACGAGTTCTTCGTCCATTGTACATTGTTAACTATATGTTTCAGGTCGCCGATTTGCCGAGCAAAACGTGAATTGCGTTCTCGCACACATCATAATCAATTACAGGATTGTGCCAAAACCAGGAGCACCACTGCCCCAGGACGTCCAGGTGGAGAAAAGAGGACTTTTCTACATCCCTGGCGAAAACCTTTACGTTGACTTTGTTCCTAGAAATAACTGACTCATGTTGAAATTTTAATTTACATCTATTTATTGGATTTTACGTGAAATAAATTATTTAACTTTGTCATCGAATTCAAAATGTTTTATTCAAGTAGTCCCCAACAACAACCTTCAATTAGTAACAATCCCATTGGAACGTTGAACTGTTGAGAAGAGTCAGCTGGAAACTGAACAATTGGGTTTATTCAAATGAAATTAAACAATTTTTAGTGTGTACATCGTAACATCACTCATGTAAATGAGTTAACAAACCAACTTCCACGTATTTCGAATAAATAAAAACCCAATGCTTTAACAAGGTTTCTTCAATAGATTTTAAACTTAGGTATCTTTTTCATTTCGGCACATAGACGCCCACGCCAAGGCAAAGACGTCCCTTAACGACATATATGGGAGGATATATCATAATCGCCACGCTTGGTAGACGGGTCGGGTCAGTGATCGCTATATAGTATTATGGTTCGCAGAGGATGCTTCTGCCAATCTTCTGGAAACTTGGCCTACATAATTAACGTACAAAGTATGACGAACCTGCGACTTATGATCACTACTCATCTGCCGTCGGGCTGCCACTGTTCAATTTAGGCGTTACGAGTTCATTCCATTTCTTTTATGGTGTGTAAAATCATAATTACGTAGTGTATTTTACAAAAGTTCATTCATTTAATGTGACGTAAATATATATTTTTTTTTATTTCATAACACTGGCCGCTGCTATTATTAAACGAAAATAAAATTTTCAGCGCGTGACCAATCAAAACGCAAGATATTTTCTTTTTTAATATTGTTAGGGTAATTGTATTTATTATTTTACTTTAACAACCATGTATAATGTAATTCATAGTCTAATTCATAATGCATTGGAGTATATTCATTCATTAGAAGTAATTGGAAGTCGACGTTACTTCTTAGCATTGAATGAATTCACCAGGTTGCCTTGTTCATCGCGTTGCAACACAAGGCGCCGTGTACAATGCGCGTTATCGACGGCCCGCACTACTTCAGTAATTATTTTTTCTGAATAACATTAATTACAATTATTAATATGATCATTCTATCGACAGGACCAGATCTTGATGTAAGTAAAATCCACCTAGGTCCACCCAGTGGAGAGCGTTTATATGCCGCGTTTATGTTAATAAAATGATATTCAACCAGTCGGTTTATAAAAATTAAGTTAATATGTTAAACATCGCACATTTATATTCGAAAGGTACAAGCACAGTGAGTTAAAAATTCTTTTTGAATTCAGAACATCGAAATAAACTGAAATATACTCAAAGGAATTAAAACATAGAGTATTCGAAGTACTCATTTATATAATGTTTATTTAAGAAATAACTATACATATACAGTTTTTATAGAGTCAAAAAAATACATAAGATTTAATTATAATTTTTCTATGTAGTGTTTGATTGACAACTGTTTGATCAGTGTTGGCCCAGCCGTAGAATACTGTGATTTGCAATCGTAAGGTCGCGAGTACAATAACCGAGGACTTATATAGGATTGTCGCTGTTCGCAAAGAAATATTATGGGTATATACTGCGATCGGCAACTTGTCAGCCAAGCTTGGTCATGCCTTACAGGGGGTGTCTATGGGCTACGACGAAAGCTTGATTCGTTATAGCTTTAAAAGCTTTGAATCGAGGAATCTTATTTACTATCAACGTATGGTAAACCCTATCCTAAGATTAATGGTTTTAGAAATAATAAATGTCATAATTACAATGTAGTAAGAAAAAGCTTTTTTCAATTCATATAATCACATAATAAAATTAATTATTGTTTATTATCTGTCTCTGCATACTTTGCAGTGCCGGAAATAATTAGCTCGTTTTAATAATGTATTGATCTCGTAATTAATGATCGTTTTACACAAAGTCATAGTTTTGATGACAAATTAACTATGCATTCAGTCATTTAAAAATATACATACATAACCAAAATATAGATATAGTTTAAATAATTTTTTTAACACTGCTACTACATACATATTATAAGATATTATACAAATATTATAAGTTTACTGACTTACAACCGCAGGACGCAAGTTCGTTTCCCAGAGTTTAAAAATTTCAATGTTTTGTAATCATTGAATATTAATTATATAGGAACGATATTATTCATAAACAAAGTTCGAGAGCATAGGCAGCAGCGTCCTCACCTACCACTTTATGGTAGAGTACAAGGTCATTGAAACTAAGTTTAAATCCTTCAAGCCTTTGATAACAAATGAACGATGATTCATTCTGTTTAAAACTTTTATATCAATAATTAACAATAATACCTACATTTCGAACCATATGTAGCAAGTTAGTATATTTATAGATATGAAAACAATGACATGACAACCCAATCAGGATTAAAACGGACGACCTTCGCGTACTTGTGCGACTCAAACCGATCTTCTTCTAACTCGATAATATCGATTCAGCTGAAATTTCTTCAGAGAAAAGTCACACTTTTTAATGAAAATCGAATATATACCAATTAGTCAGCGAGTTCTAAGTCTGAGGAAGCTGTAAAAGCCTGATTGGGTATCAGACCCAGCAGTAATCAAATATAGCCATCTGCATTAGACTACCAGGTTGATTTGCCCTGTGTACCGCGAGCATGGCATTATAAATTATTTTATCAGTTCTGTACATATCGTAAGAGGCATCACAATATACGCAATCACGAATACATTGTAAGAATAATTCGTTAATGTCATCGTTTGGGAGATTCACCGTTAAATTCCTAAGGTCGTCGGTATACAATTTATTTTCCGTAAACCAAAAAATGCCAATCAAAGCGAGGCATGATGCGTATACGAGCTTTGTTCAAAAAAATTTTATATCTATTTACTTTTAACAGTCTCATTCATTGAGATAGTCTGTATCAAGTTAGAACAAGTTGCGACTTGTCTATCACTTTCCACGGTAAGAAAAGCTCATATTCGCCGTATTTGTCGCTCTGTAAAAGCTGGCTGAGCAGCTGAAAGGCTCTCCGAAAGAAGCATTTCAGAAGTGCGTCCAAATTTTGGGATCAACGTTGGCACAACTGCATCGCTAGAAATGTACTTTGAAATTATTGAAACTTAATAATATACATTATTCACAAATTAGTCACCGTATTTTTATTTACACTTCATATAGTCGTAATCTCTGTATGTTTCTTCTTCATCTGTTGCTGCCCCAAAGATCGTCACGATGACCGGTACTGCAATGCCTGCATCTGAACTGCCCGCGACTATGTCTTCGCTCCACCTCCTGAGGGACTCAACTGCGTCGCGTCCACCTGCCAGTATGTTTACATACAATTAAAAATTTTATGAAACAAATAAGTACTTGCAGTTAATCCATGTCAATTATAGACACTGAAATGCTTAATTCTGAAATTAGTTATTCATGTAGATAATAAAATTCTCTCTCTCTCTCTCCGGCCTTTTCTCATGTCTATTGGGGGTCGGCTCTCGCAATCGCTTTTCATAGTTGATTGGGAGAAGTTTTAGTTGGCTATAAGTTTTACGGCCGGTTGCCACCTGACGTTAAGGCAGCGTGACCCCTCCTGCAAACTGGGGCCTAGGATGCCGCCGTTGGCTTCCGCTCTTCCCCCGCCATCCTCCACACAACGCCCTGCCAAGCGCCGCTGTTTTCCAAAGGCCCGGGCCCAGAATATGTCCGGGTGGCCTATTGAAAATGTACCAAACTAGATAATAAAATTGCTTTATATATTTTTTTAATTTGGTAGAAATTTTGTGCAAAAATTTGAGTTTTCTTTATATCTTTACTTTTTAAATAGAACCAATTTAACAGAATTTTTATTACAGTATTTATAGTTGCTTATTATTTTTAAATTTTAAAATTTAATATTTAAATAAGGCTTCATGTTGAAACTGAAGCCTCGAGCTGCTATTGTTGGGAATGGAGGCACTGAAATTGCTTTTATACATTTAAAACATCGTCGTAAATTTACGTAAATATTATTCGTCAAACTAAAATATAATACCATCTGTGTTATGTATTTATGAGACATATTTGAAAATTCTAAATAAAACAAGAATACCTTCAAGAAGGCGTGCATGCGCTTGTAAATCATCGACTATTTTAATTTCACAAGCGGTATGACCACCGGCTAGAAAGTTGATCCGTTAAGAAGAGCCGGCAAAAAACTCAACTGTTGATCTTATGTACATTATACGTGAATATGTCAATATACTAAGGTCTATACATTTCGATCAATATAAAACTCTTAAAACATATATTCAATGAAATATGTTTAATTGTAGATTTCAAACTAAGAAAAGGTAGGTCTAAAATATCTTGTGGCACTTTCTTATATGTGCATACACTAAGACTCTTGAAGGATTAGCTAAAATTTTAAACACGAAATTTTAGGCGGTGAAAATTTATTTTTATTTCTTGTATTTATCATTTCAATAGTTTGCATTTAAAATTTTTAATATAACACATAATTCATAAAAAAGTATAATTAAAAAGATACGGTTTCTTTATCTATACAACGATTTAGTCATTTAAATAACGACTCCATAAATCCGATTATTAAAATGTATGAAGCAAACTCAAAATTTCAAATGAACGTAGAGAACGCAAATAAGTACAATTGTGTTAACCAATAGAATCCTTTTAAATTACTTTATAAATATACTTCTTTTTTTAAATGTAAATAATAAAAACACAAACATTCATATTAAAAGCAAAAACATGTGTAAAAAAATTAATACTATGAAAAACTCGAATTCAAAATCTTCTTTTTCTTCACTTACTTTCAGCCTATAGACGCCCACTGCAAGGCATAACACTCCTTAAAGATCCTCGCGAGGACACGCTGCCTGCCTGCAGCTGCATTCTCCGACCTATGTCCTCGGTTCACCAAGTAGGGGCCTACTCACCCCCCGTTTACCGGCTCATGGTTGCCACTTGAGAACCTTTCGGTACCAACGGCCGTCAGCTGCACTAGCAATGTGCCCTGCTCACTGCCACTTCAAAAAAGGAATTATTCGAGCGACTTCAGAAAAAAGTTATATTAACTTTATGAATCGTTTATGTATATGTATAATATAAGAATGTATAGGTGTGTTACATGACTATATACTTTTTTGTAACTATTAAACTCATTTTCTGTTTCTTAAATTACATGCTCCAATAACTTGGCAACACAATAGACAACTTAATGGTATGACCAGCAATAAAAACCAACTGTTCTATAATCAATGAGTAAAATTTATAGGGGATTTCTCATGAATCGTTTTCTATTGTCAAACTTTGTAATAACTCCGACTAAAATTTAAATTAAGAACCAAAAGTCATGTTTGACAACGTGGGAAATGAATTGTAATAAAATTAAAAATATGGGAAAGCCTACTGCATTATTGTTCTTGGCCGTGGTTACTTTTTTCTGTATGCCAGACCAAGGCGATAACCGCGACGGCCGTCGCTTGCAGGAGTCATGCTTCGCCCGCTGTCACATTAGACAAGCAATTCTCGTCTATGTCGGTGACATTGGTTCTTCTGTGTACCTCCCCATTTGTGACAACGTGAGAACGTTTATTAAATCGGTTTGTAGGGAGTCACTCATGCGAAAGATGACGACACAATGTCCCGGTTCGATTTGTGGTGGGGATAGAATCACGCGCCGCGAGTAGAGATAGGTGGGCTGCATAGAGTATCTTTGGTTCATATCTAAAATCCGTATATTAAAAAACAATTAAACTTAATTAAAATGGGATGCATTAACGAGTATCTTGTATTGCTGCAGCAGTATAATCTTAGTTATGAATCGAGTAACATCCGTGTTGAAGGTGAAAAGTGAAAATCAGAAAGCAGAGAAACAACGCGAATCTAGAAAGCGGCCAAACTTGTGTACAGGTATCAAATAACGTCGTCACGAACAAATGTTTAAAAAAACCACCCCGGGTTTTTTCTC
This sequence comes from Battus belus, assembly GCA_018248135.1. Taxonomy (NCBI): domain Eukaryota; kingdom Metazoa; phylum Arthropoda; class Insecta; order Lepidoptera; family Papilionidae; genus Battus; species Battus belus. The sequence goes on from DWIC01000044.1 coordinate 15,980, forward strand.
AAAATAGGATACTTTGGACTGATCTTGCAGTTTCCTTCATTTTGAGTAGAAGGTGAAAATTTCGTCGTTTGAGACTGTGAACGTCCACTGCAAGGCATAAGCCTCGCCATACTTGGCAGGCAGGTTGGCGATCGCAGCGTGGGTATTATGGTACGCGGAGCACGCTGCTGCCCATCCTCTGGAAACTTGTTTGTGAGCAGTTAGTTAAAGCACAGACCGGCGAACGACGACAGCGATCATAGTTTATATGTTACTCTACTTCGAAATTATCAAAAACAAATATTATAAAAATTTTTGTGAAAAGTCAGCTAAAAAATATTTCATATTATAAATGTTGAATGTTGGCTTAAAATATTTTTAATTATACTCCTTGTATTACTTGTTTTAAATAGAGGAAGTTTTAAAAACATAAACACAAAAACTAAGAAATATTTTCACGGGAATTATATTATTTACCGGTCCGCTAGAATGTATTAATCAACCAAACAGATTAGATATATTTTTAAGTATTTTCATAAAAAAAGTGATTCTCTGGATAACTGGTTTATAATCCCTCCCATCTCTTTGAGATACGTTTTATTTGTTTAGAGTTCACTTTTTTATTTTCCATTTAGTCGGTAATTATTTTTTATTTTTATTTGACTGGTCACTTGTATGTATTTTTTTATTGATATCCGACGTAAATTGTGTGCCAGTTTGATTGAAACTTTCATATAATGCACAAAACAAACACACAAAATAGGATAGCACAAAACCATGTTTCGAGACACGAATAAAATTGTCTATTCATATAAGAAAACACCTTATAAATCAAAACCGTTAAAGAATAAATAATTACTGTCATTTAGTAATGACTGTATTTATTATAAACATGGTCGAAGGAAAATCAAACACCACAGATAATAATGACAATTATTTATAAATAGAGACAAAAAAATTCTTTATATATAATTTTGGCACATAAAAGTCGATATTCCGACAGTCATGGCATGATATATTTTTTCTATTTATAACGAATTCAAACAGTGTTAGTTAAATAAATAACCAGTGCGCAACTGTACAAGGCCTTTGTAAGGCTTGTAAGAAGTTCGGGGCGTATAATTCTCCCCGCAGAGATAACTTCCCCTAACAACCGACGCTCCGCGAACGCCTGTCGTAAAGTTCCCCGGCCGGCCTCGACCGGTGGCCATCTTAGTAAAATTGTACTCACCACAGATATAACTACACCTATATATTCTACTAAGCTACTGTACTTTCTAATAAAACATTTCTTACAGAGTCTAAAAGGTGTAAAAGCTTTAAATGGAGTGAATGTGGTATCTTATTTCAACGCTTATTTATAACTAAGTATATAGTGTTCACGCGTTGCTATGTTAGGCAATGTTGTTATCTCAAATATGAACTATTAAAGGAAAAAAATGAAATACGTCTAATAATTTACTAAATTTTCACTGCAAATACATGTATGGTTTTTGAATATATCGAGTAAAGAGAGCAAGACATACACGTATTCTTTTTTTAAATATACAAGTGACTAATAAGTGAAATAAACCATCACAGCCGGGCGTCGAAAGACGACTGCTCGTCGTTTCAAACATTTCATGTTAATGTAATGTTTTTATTTAACATTTAGTCTTGCATATATGCGTTTGACTATTACATATAATGTGTTGGAACACCTAATAATACCAAAAAAAATATAAGTAAAAAAACTCATGTATCTAAAGACAGTAGGGGATAAAGTTGTAAATAATCGAAACATCAACGCATAAGCAAATTGCAGGTAATGCTCTCTTCCCAATTATGGAAAAGGTTATAAGCGTGGCAAAAAGAAAAAAAAAACAGGTCCTAATGGAAATCCTTGACGAGGCCTGTATCCAGCTGTAGACGACCTGTGATGGTGATAACTCAAACATAAAAACTAAAGAAAAATCAGGTCAAACAGAGGCAAGGAATATCTTTAACCATAGTAATATCATCCATTTATTTCGAGTTTTCATAGTAAAGGTCCTGGTATACAAAGTACCGAATTTATCTCATTGTTTCGGTACGAGGCGGCTGACAAATTGCTTGAAATCTATCTAGTAAGACGCAGATAGTGCTGTGCTGTCATTTAAGGCGATATAGCGCTGTAGTCGTTTATCTAACGCTCAAAGCGATTTAGTGTTCTCTTTATCAATTTGCCTTGTCTTAAAATAATAAAAAAAGAACTTGTTTTCCGTTATATTTGTAACACATGCTATAAGCATTAGCAGTCTACTCGTTATGGATTATTGCTCATCTTTGGCACAATGAGAAGAAATAAAAATTCGAATTCAAAGTCAACATATCTTTATTGAAGTAGACATGTACATTCGCTATTGAATTGTCGAGCCGGTCAAAAACTAAACAAAATTTAAAAGAAATTTAATAATTTTTCTGACTTAACTCTTGTGTGCTATAAGATTTATTTTTATAAAATTAACCTTAGATTTAAAATGAATTATTATTATTATGTATATATATATAT